>JAPXFQ010001412.1:6417500-6622872 GCA_028564705.1 Apricaphanius iberus
GTAAAGTATCTGCCACCATGAGGTTTTGTTTAAGTTAAACTTTATGTATGGAAGTAATACGCAGATAAAAAGTTCAACTCACCCCTAAATCAACTTTTATTTTGCTGATAAATTCTTTAATTAAATAATTAAAATAAATAATTAAAAGTTTGTAGAGAGCATATATATATGTTCTCTACAAATGCTCTCTACAAACTTTTAATTATTATTTAATATATATATATTTAATATAGGCCAATCTTACAAGGTTGGCTACACCCTTAGACCATCACTAGGGCAACATAGCAATAGTATAAAGTTTCATTTCCTGATTTACCCATAAAATATAACATGTATGTTCTGTAAAAAAGTAACCTATTTGCCTATCTGCCTGACTTGATTAAATGAGAAATCTTGTTGCATTAACTTTGGTATAGTATTACTTTAAGAAGACATGTTATGCAGTTTCAGACTATAATGAAGTAATGTTCCAGCTGTTGTAACTAAAATACCCTCTGCCTCCATCAGCCTGTCTTGATTTCATTTTAGAGTAAATAAGTAACTTTTGAAATCATTATTTAGTTAGTTGTATCTATCTAAACATCCCAAGAGATAATTAATCAAAGGAAAGATTTTACAATATATAATGACCTCATGAAGCCTGACACAAAGTAAAATTAAGCTGTCTGTTACTGACGAGAGCACTTTGGTGTATTATTATGAATTTTTATGTTTTCTTTCTTACGTTAGACTTGCTTTCTGAAAAAAAATATAATTTGCTTAAAAAATATAAACAACATGCATAGAGGCAGCTGTGGATATCGTCCACCGTTTTTTGGTCCAGCATTTCTCACAGTTGTTCTAACTTCTAGCTATAAAAACTTTCTTATTTAGTTTCTCATAGTCTGTTTTCCATCATCTTCCATGCCTCACATTGATTCAGTGGTCTGGCACAGTGCATGCACCTTTGGTTTCTCAGTTTTTCCACGCAGCATTAATTACATTTCCTGACTTAAAGATTATTTCTTTATTTGTCACCGCTGATGGATTGTGCTTTGATGCATTAGGCCTTGATGAGGTGTGGTCAGTCAGGCGACAATAATCTATGATTCTTGACTATTTAATTGATGACTTGTTCTTATGTTTGATTAGCTTTATTTATATTGAGCAGTGTGGAGTTACAACATGTGAGGAGCTTCTTTTCGCTTTGAGACACCTGACTCAGATCAACATGCTTTTGAGGCAAGGAGGACAAGCATGAAATTAATTGTTCTGCTTCATCTTCGGGCAGCACTTTTCTATTGAGGAAACAATTTGTCTGCTTGTGTACAGGGGAGGAAAGAAAGGCAGAGGGGTCTTTGGACGTTTTCTCAGAGATTCTGTGATGTGTTTTCTTGCTGTGGAATTTGGTTGACACATCTATTCCTGACTCATATACAAACGGAGTGTCTCAATGGAGGCCTAATACAGCATCAGTCAGAGCTCAGTAAGTTTCAGACACCCTATATTCTATCCAGATTTCTGCACAGAAAGAGACAGTTGCTGTACTGACCCACTGACTTTGTGGTAGGAAACAGAATTAACTTAAAGTGCCTGACACCCTGAGGTTTTGCCTCTTTTCTTTTCCTCCCCTTACCTCGGCTGCTGTTGTCTATCCACCCCCTGCCGTTTCCTCCTCCATGAGTCGTGTTCGCTTTAATTACAAACATGGCTTTGGGGGAATCTATGCCTCTTCACATTAAGTCGTGAAGCTGCAAGACATTGCTTTTCCTCAACATGCTTAGAAAACCCCCCGGTAATTTTAAAGGAGAGAGTTTGAATTAAAAACAAAGAAATGCAACTGAAACGAGGAATAACTTTTTATCCAGAAAAAAACAAAAAAAATCTTGTCATAGATTTCTTTCCTAGGATTTAATTTATAAATTAAGCAGGCATGTTGGCTTTTTTTCATGGCTTTTTCATCATTACATTAAATTATATTGGAAAATTAAAATCTGGTACATTTTTGGACTACAAATTTTTCGTCTGTTCTCTTAGACCTACTGTTTGCTTACTCAAGCCCCTGATCTTCCACGTTCAAATGGGAAACTTGTCAACCTAATATACCAAAACAAAAAATGTAACGAAGTGATTCCCAAACAGGGGTGCATGTACCCCTAGTGGTACGTGAACCTATCACAAGGGGTACATGGAGACATTCAATATTAAATTTCCCAGGTGATGGGTATAACACATATTCTCTGTGTCATAGTAAGAGAAAATTAGACTGGGATGTGTTATGTCTAATGAATACCCAAATGAATAGTAAACCCAGCAGAGGAACAGACTGGATGTGTAGAACAGCCTGGATAACTCTCCTCTACCAGATCTATCAGAGCTTATCAAGTATAACTAAGTTCAAGTCGCTTATAAAAGATGGGATGAATGATGAAAACAAAGTAAAACTAATGCGGGTTTTGTTCAAATGTTTGATCCTCTTTTTGCTGTTACAAAGGGAGGTTTATTTACTTTTCTACATTTTGTTTAGTAATTATTTTCATTGCTTATTCAATTCTATGGCAATATACTTACAGTGTGCATATGTTGACATGTTTAATTTGAAGGGAACATTTTGGAGGAACTGAAAAAATAAAATGTGTGAGACATAAATGTTAAAGTCAAGGAGATTTATTAACATGATTTTAATAATCAGTTGTACATTCTAATTCTAGAGAATTATCGACACATTTGACCAAGGGGGTACGTGTGGGATGAGAAAATGGCTCTGAGGGTACACAAGTTGAAAAAGGCTTAGAAACACGGAACTAAACTACCGGTGCGCCACAAACAGATTATCCAGTGGTTAAAGAAATGTTAAAATAGTTTGTGCTGATTTGCAAATAACATAGTGATTGCTAACGTTTCCAAGATATTTCCTTAGTTACAGTAGAGCTAGATAACGTTAGTAGCAAGGTTCTGCTGTTGTTGCATGCTAAAGTCAATCTATAGAATGTAGCTTAAAAAAATGTTTCATTTATTTAAAAGCAATACTGAAAACTATGAATTCACTGATTCAGTGTTGTGTTTTCTATCTTAAAAAGCTCCAAATTGATAAACCTAATAGGAGTTTATCTGCTGAATCGTTGTTGTAATTCATACTATGGATAGGGGAAAAACATGTATATATATATCGTTTTCATTCATTTTAATTTTAATAATTATGGATATGCAATATTGGTTGATCGTTTTCCATAAATCCAGAAACAAACATGTAAATGGGACGTCATTGAAAAGAGACCAAAATAAAGCCCCCTGTGGCCACAAAACCTAAAAAAAAAAACAGTTCGGGGACCTTTGTACTTATGGGTAATTTATTTGTGTTAATTGCAGAAATTCTCTGCTGTACTTTCTCTCTGTTGTAGTTTCTGTTCCAAATGTAGCCATACTCCTTAGTTACCCTTTTAGTTATGTTGCTTTCAGTTTTCGTGGTTATTGTCCACGTATCATCATAGAGACGGTGGTGCACGGAAGTTGGGTGTCTGCCCCGACCCTTGCGGTCGTGCGATCATTTCCTGGATGGTTTCACACAGGAAATTTATCTTGCTCCAAAATACAGATGTTTCATTAGGTACTTGTTATAAATAAATATTTGTAAAGAACATGTTATTTTTGCCTTTCCGAATACCATATTCTGTTTGTCACATTGATCATTTCAATAACCATGTACATCTAAGTCTACTAAATGGTTTTGCTGGAGGCTATGCCCTTGTCCTTTGTTTTTTTTGCCAGTGATGTTCTCATACAGAGGTCCACTCACATTTACTGCAGTTTTGGTCATCAAACCACCCTCCTCTCTTTAGAGTGTAAGAAACAAACAGCTGCAAACAAAACAAACGGGGCTTTTCTTAGGCTAATGTTCCACTATGTTCGGAGGGAATTCCCATGAAATAAAAGGACAATAATCCTGTTTGTATTGAAGTCTTTTTCAGTCTTTTAGAATCTTTTTAGCTTTTGATTAGGAGTTACGATTGCTTATATGATTAAAATACTACTGTAATTATTGAGTTTTGTAAAAATCTTATGCCAGTATGCAGTTATTTTTTAAAAGTGGGTTTATGTAGGTGAGAGACAGAAAATACCAATTTTGTTTCTATGTGTAAACACAGGTCGCATATGATGTCAGAGCATTTTAGCTACGGGCTGTGATGTTGTGAGACCTTAAACCGCTGTTATTAATGTCTAGAGATATATGCTGAAAATGGGAAATTCGAAAATCTACTCTTTAGTTTCTTTAAATAATCGTTTTTGATGCTGTAAATTTGCGTTTTTGTGTGGATGAGAAACCATAGAAAAATATCTTCCTTTTGTGAGATACTCTGCTACTTGTGGACAAGGGCCTTAAAATACAAGAATGGTTTTCTCTTTCTCTAAGCATGTCAGGCACATATAACAAATGCCCAATTCCCACTCATAACTTTTCTGAGCAATTGAACTGATGACATTTTTTTGCCATTTCAGCTCAATGTGAATGCTATGCATTCCTCTGTGCAAGCAAAAGGTTGTTGGATGTATGTCAGTTGGCTTTTCTTTGAAGATGATTAGAAGTGAAGAGGGTAGCTTCCGGCTAATTGGGTCTGGTCTTCTACAGGCAGCCTGACTGAAAATAGTGCATCAGACAGTGTGTGGTCAGTAGAATCCTGTCAGTGTATCAGTGACCACGCAAACATGATCACAAACACATGAAAACTACTGGCTGGCGGCTGGAAATCTATGCTCTTTAGGTCTGGGTGGTTTTAGTGAACATATTTACCAAACATTGTTGTTTTTATCAGAAAATATTGTTTAAAATCTGAATATTATTAGTTGCATCTACTTCTACAAGGTAAATCCTTTTTATAATTTGTAAAGAAAGTGAGCAGGATAGAGGAAAAGTGAAGAAATTGTGAAGCAGGAGATCCTTAAAAGAAGCCCTTGGGAGACAGAAAATGGAAAATGGTCTAAGAAAATTGGTGAAGAAACCTGTCAGACCAGTTCATGTTTGAGCCGCTACTAAACTGTCAGCTTTAACAGCCTTCCACTGTTAGCCAGGAAACAGGATTGCTTTAAAACCTGGATTTCTCATCTCTTTGTCATACAGTAGCGCTGTCAGCCAGCGGGATTAACGTTCCATGGTCGCTGTGATTTGGCATCTGAGTCATCACCCAGTCACTTCAATTGGCTACAGCTCAGATTATTTGAGGCAGCAATTAATTAGCTGTACTGATGAAGAAAGTACTAAGACTGGTGAGAGAGAGTCTAAAACTTAGGACTGTTTTAAATAGTTCACCGAGAATTAATGGCATTCCATTTGGTTTGCAGTCTTTCTTTTCTTTATTTAGGTGGATCCTAGGAAGATTTTAAGGTGTGTGATTGTGGCATCTGAAAGATTTTTTCAGTATAAGCAAAAATATTGGCCTTTTTTAAAGTGACACATATTGTTCGGTCATGTGGCTTTAAGGCATACATTTCTCCTTTCGCAAATCTGTACCACTATTTCAAACTGATTTACTGTATGTCTCAACATCCTTCCCATTCAGTGATACTTTGAATGTATACTCATTAAACCATTTTTCTTTGTCATTTTTAGTTCATTATATCTGATGACCTGTGGATATAAAGAGTAAAAAAAAATTATTTCAAGTCTTAAATATTAGTTTTGGGATCTTTTGTTTATAAATTGTCATACGCTTTTCAATGTATTAAAGTTCTGAGATTAATCACTGGAGCTGCATACACATATGTCCTTCCAGAAGCCTATAAAAAAATTATAGAAATTCATTTTTAGACCATTGGTTGCCATATACATATACACATATTCAAAGGCAAGAGACTCTTTGGAACGCAGCAATTGAAATAAAAATAATGAGAAACTACAAAACATACAATCCTAAAAAAACCTGGTCTTTAACAAAACATAAATTATTAGAGTCCATGTCCATGATTCCACCTAAGAATTGCAACAACCCTGTTGTAATGTGGATGTGAAAATAAAACAGTGAATGCCTCCTTTTAAAGGCGTAATGCTTTTACTAAACAAAATAATTAGATCATTGTTCATGTGGTTTTTGATCACAACCAGTAAAAGCTTGTTTTCAGTGCTGGGTTAAACTTTCTATCTATGGCAAATTGAAAAGTCATGAATGATTTTCATTTGACTTTCTTGAAAACACTTCTGTTTTGTGCCTTATGTTGAATTAGTGCTCTAATTCTTAATTTAGCTACTCCCTTTCTTAACCCCTGCTTCTGTTTTTCTCCCTAATTTCTGTTTGCCTTTTTTTTCATCTGTTGGCAATGACACAATCTTTGCTCACCCTCTGACTTTTTTTCACCCTCTCTTTTGTTACTGCACCAGAGGTATCCCTGACTGCTTTTCATAGGGCTGTGCAATATGATGAAATATATTGTCAATACGATAGAATACGTCTATCGTTTTATATGAATCTCTATTGTTTTAGCCACAATATGGTTTTACGGTAGTAAATTACGTCAAGTTGCACCTTATGGTATTCCTGTGAATGCTGCAATACATGAAAAAAACGGAGGAAGGCAGTAACCAACATGTTTAAGACCAGGGATCTAAACGAGATTATATGAAAACCCAAAGTTGGTTTCCCTCTCACCTCTCTCGACATGCAGCTTGAACAGAAAAAATGTCTCTCAGAGGCTCCGGTTCTGACGCCAGCTCTAAAAGTTGTTTCGTTCGCTTGCAACACATTAGTGGTGTGCTACAGCGTCAGTATCTGGAATTTATCAGAGCCTATACTATAACTCATTGCTGCTTTTGCTCATCGACTCTTTCTGTATTCGTTGTCGTGGTTCTTGAGCTGCTGATAAAATAAATCTATACTGTTGGGAGTCCGTTGGTCGGACCGGGGGCTGGTAAACTTTACAAACAACTGTTGTCTGATCTGCGTTAGTCCAAATGGCATCCATAACCATAACGTGACTATTTTTCTAATTCTACTGTTCAGGAACCAGTGCCTAAACCTAATGTGATCCTTCTGGTTAACATTTATGAGCAGCAGCCACCTCCCGTGTTGATGGAGTCGGAGCACATCTTTAGGGGGGAACAACGTAACACCTCTCCTTTACATAGGAGACATGCAGATGGTGAAAACAATTAAAACAAGAGGGTGGATGAAGAGAGAGAGAGAGAGAGAGCGAGAGAGAGAGAGAGAGAGAGAGAAACGCTACATCCAAAACGTTGTGTAAGGTTAAAAAAATGAGTGACAGCAGGTATTACGGCAAAATTTGGATGCGTTTCAAATATATTATCGGTATATAAAAATATTGCCATATCACCCAGCCCTGCTTTCCATATTCTTGTTCAGGACAAGGGAATGCTGAAAACTAAATGAACTCATATTAAAAAGATAACTTTTAACCATAGTATGATAAACTGAATTGGATTTTCTTGTATTATAATCATGGTCTGGACTATATGTAATTAGATCAGAATCTAACAGTATGACTGGATTGAATTGCGTTGAACTTAGTTGATTTTGATAAATTTGGATGGTGTTTAACATGATTTAAATTGTTGCTACCTTTAGGTAGTAAATGCCAAAGTGATTCATAGTGGAATTAGATTTTAAGATAATTTATTTTACCTACAAAGTAAAAAAAATCCAAAAGGCTGACAATTAGTCACATGTGCTTGAGTTCTTTCAATCAGTTAAAAAAGAAATTGCAACATTTCTTCTAACTAGAAGTAATTCAACATCTGTTTCCTGACTTGAACCGGATTGTGAATTTTAGAGTGAGAGCTAAAGATCACAGTTCTCTAAAGGTGTCCTTTCACCCTCAGATACTGAAATCTTGAAAATATCAGTAGGAACATGCAAAAAGCTGACTTATAAAGTTCTCATCTGATGGGAGTTTGATAAATGTAATTCCTATAAAGATTTTTCCTTTGATTGTTGAAAAGGTGAAATACAATTTTAGATAAACAGGTTTGATCTTTTTCTAATAAAAACATTTTTTTTTTTTTCAAAATTGAAGCTTTTTTTTAGTGTGCATTGATGCCATAGATAAATATTAATAAATTGAATTAAACTGAGTTGAAGTCTCTTTCACTTTTGCCTTGTTTGCGGTTAAAAAACAAATATACTTACAGCCTTAGAACATCAAGAATGTTACTAGAATCGTAATCAGTTTAATTCTTTTCATATCATTCACCTGTGTCTGGAAAAAAACATGATGCAGCCTATGTGACAGTAAAATGGGCTATTTAAATCACATTTTTATATTATTCATTTTTTATAAGATTATGTGGATTTGAACAGTCTTGTATGAAAAAAAAATACTGTAATACTGATGTTTTAAAAAAATAGCACCATACAGCCCGGCCCTAGTCATTAGGTATATTCATTAAGTGACGGTAAAGGAATTTGTTTTATCTAAAGTTTGGTGTAAGCAAACACTCTTCTCAATCTTTCATTTTCTTCATTAGCCAGGCAATTGTTTAAATCTGAAGTTGCTGCCTTAGTCTGTGATGCTGTTTTCCTTATTCTCCTTCTGCGGTGATCTCCCTTTCCCCCACTCCGCTTTTTATGTATTTTTGGTTCATGAGTTGCTAAAACTACATATCAGACACACACGTGTGTGTGTGCATATATATATATATATATATATATATATATATATATATATATATATATCTGTGTGTGTGTGTGTGTGTTAGTGGTAGGTTTGGGTGATGAATTATTGGGACTTTGTCAGTGTCTGTGTCTAAGGCCGCTGTTGAGCTGAGCAACCCTGTAAAGGTTTAAAGTTGAATAATGTGATATTTTTTCAGCAGATACTGGGGGCAGTGGTGTGTCATCAGTGCTCATTGTGCTGTAAAACTTGAAGCTGGCAGATAATTCCTGGTTTAGCTGATTGATTTCATTTATATGTAGATTAAATACTCTTCTGGTTATTTTCCACTTCAGAATTACTGATATTGTAATTTTAACACTCTAGTACTTATCACATTGTATGTAAACAGTATTGTAATTTTGCTACTGCCACTCTTGACTACATGTGTTGCGAGTGTTCCAACAATTGGTGTCATTGCTGAAGTGTAATTGGGCAATACCATAAAACCCATGTTTTCTATAGATCGATGTATTTTGAAGGAATATGATTCTGTGAATGTAGCTGAATGAACATGGCTTGTATTGTAGTCTTTAAGTGGTTTGTATGATTGGTAAACTCCTAAATTATTTCAGTCTGCTTGGTTGCTAGAGAAGTCAAGAACAGAAACCCAAGCAATAAATGCTTCTATTTCATTTTCTTGTGGTAACGAGAAAGTCATCTTGTTACCTCAAGGAAATGAAGGTAATTGTCCTGTGTTAATGGGCTAAATTTTTCATATTTTTGTTTATTTCATTTGTTAGGTTGTCCGAGTAGCTGACTGTGAGGCTTGCAGTTAAATCCTAAATTTTGTTGAAATGTAGGTTTCACCTCTTTTTGTTGGTGTCATCAAAAACCTAAATGAGGATTAGGGTGAAGATTTATCTTAATCGATGACATTAAACACTGCTGAGTAAGACTGCAACTAAAATTTCACTTGACGACGAGAGATCAATATTTTATTTCAATATTATTATGAAATGTCGTTTCCGAATACAACTTAAATGCTCCATCATGGACTGTCAACATCTGTAGGCACATATTGTTCTGTGTACATGACGGCAAGAATTAAAGGGTTCGTTCGGACTTTTAAAGTTAAGTTCTGTCAAGCTATTAGCAAAATTTAGGGGACACTGTTTCCCACAGTAAACATGACAAATACATTTAATGAACAGTAAAAAAATATTCATTTGCCAACAGCTTGCTGAAATAAAAAGTATAATTTGTGTTATTTAATGGTGTACGTACTTGTGATCTAATAATTTGAATCTTTGTTTCTCTGTTCTAGAAATACAAGGAGTTTGAGCAGGCAGTGAGGGTGGAGGAGATTGATGGATTGCGGCTGGTAAAAAGGCTGGCTAAGAACATGGAAGAGATGTTTCACAAGAAAGCCCAGGCAATGAAGGTAATCTGCATCCTTTTCACTCCATACTAGTTTGCAAAGTGTCTTTTACAATTGCTTTATAACTGCTGTTGTTTATTATTCGATAATTCTACAGGATGTGTGCCTAAGGCGTGGTGCGAATTATTTGTTCCTGATACTGTTGAGTATATAGTTATAGTGTATGCCTTTTCATATGTAAAGGACTAAGGTTTTTAAAATAACCATACTTGAAGACTTTTTAAAGATTTTAAATTTTGATCAAAGCACCAGTATTTACTGTTAAAAAAAACAACAACATTTCTTTTTAACTGAGCTGGAAAAGAGTAAGCACAAATGTTGCTTACTTTTGAAAATAAAGACACTCTTGGGACAACAAATAATGTTGCTAAATTGAGTTCGGACAACTAAACTTGAATGTTCAAGTTTATCCATCATTGCATTCTTGAATCTGGCTTTATGATATAAGTCAAACACTGGTTCCTATACACCTTTCAAAAGTATAGAATTCTTGTAATGATTTTCAGGGCTGGGTTAATTTTGGCATCCATGCATTTTTACTTCTTCCATTTTCTAAAGGACAAAAATCAAATATTGTTTTATACTGCATTGTTTTGAAAATATTATTATTATTAAATTGCAGGCTTTTTAATTCACTTGTCATATGAAACCTTGAGTTTAACATTGTAATCACTGTTTTGGTTTAAATTATTAATCAGTATTGTTTGGAGAAACTAAATGTGGGGAGGAGAGGCAAATGAGTAGGCGTTCCAGGCGCAATGTGATTTACTAATCATCAAAATGTTTGTGCTGGCTATTTTAGCACCTATTTTCACCGCTTCCTAAAGGCATCTCTTAACTTTGCGGCAACACATTTAACATAAGTTTATTACTGACAAACAAAAATATCATAAATCATAACTGACAGCATGTCTGCACTTGCTGAAGACGCGCTGAGCGCACAGTGAATTGCAATCCTCAGATCCTTATTGGTTTCCCCTCTAGTGGCTATAATCTTTATTGGTTCTAATTAATATTGAAACATAATATTAAAGGGGTTTAATATTCAGTGTTAAATATTGAAATATTTTTCTTCTGTAAAAGGTCAACACAATATAGCAATATCTCCTAAAATTGGCCTTGTTCCATTTTAAGATTTATGTATTGAACTGTTTTCAAGAAAAAAAAATGGAAAAAAATGCGAAGTTTGGACAACATAGTGCAACATAGTACTTTTTTGGAGTAAAATAGTTCATGAGCCCATGATAGATACCAGCTGATGAGCCATAAATTTGTCATAAAGGATTCAAATGTTTCCTTCCTCTTTATTAATAGAAGTACTTTACATAAAGATGTTAACTTCAAAATGTTTCAATTTATCCCTTCGTTGGCTTCTCCAAAGTATCAGTGTGTATATGTGTGTCTGTCAGTGTTGTAACAAGTGTCCACAGTGCTTTGGCTCTCTGGCTGCAGCTTCTGCTTCAGGTGATAGATACTATCAGGAAAATATGGTGTTGTTAGGAGAAATTGGATTTCTCTCTGACAGTCTGATCCAAGGATAGAAACGGAAAAAAGCAAAAAATGAGACAGAGGGGTACAGATGGTGCCAAAGCATGTCAATGCTTCAGTTTGTTTTTTTAAGGCTTGTGTTCCTTTTTATAGTTATGTAGGAAAGTCAAAGCTTTTAGTACAAGTATCAGATGTACAGGTGTGTGCCCTAATATTTTTACCTGTATTGGAACGTCAGGATAATTTGACCAGGGGTCTCATTTATAAAACTTTGTGTAGAGTCCCTACTAAAACCGTACTTAAGCCCATCTCTGTTTGTTTGCCTATTTTGTGTATTTAGTGTTTGGCCAGTTTATTGGTGGGTTTGATTGGCTTTGGTTGGATGTTTGGTCCTGTCACTTTGAGGTATGTAGTTGTTTTAGGATTGAGATTCGGGAGTTGGTTGAGTTCGATGTTCAGGTGCTGGTTGGGTTTGGTCTGGGGATGCAGTCCGTCTGCTATGGCTATTGGTGTGGCACTTTAACTTGCATGTGAGATTTGGGTGTCGGTCATCTGCTGCCCATGGGCTCTGCAGCTTGGCAGTAGTCCATCTCCAGTCTTGCCTCTGCTGGTAGGTGGTGTGCCTTCAGGCCTTGGTTGTCTGAATCCATGGCTGGATCTACTCGGGCACAGCAGGTTGCCAGTTGCTGCAGCCCCCTGGGTCTCCTGCATTGTAGCTGCTGGGTGGTTTCCCCAGGGCTCTCCTCTGCCTCTCTCTGGGGTGTATAGTTGGTCCTGTATTAATCCACCTTGTGCTCCTATGCTCTGGGGGTCATTTGGATGTCTGTGGCTTCAATCTCCTTTGTGTCTGCATCGAGTTGTGGGGACAGATCAATGGGTCCTTACACCGGCTATTGAACGTTCAAATGGAGAAAGCTTATATACACCAGCATGCTCACACACAAACACACAGACCTGATTTTTTTATTGAAATCAATCGGAATTACATCATGACCTTGCGCATTGAAATCTAAAAGAAGATTGCGATCACCTGTAGCGTGCATTTTCCCTAACAAGTAACTCTCACCAGTTCTCATACAACTCGCAACAATACCTGGTAATATTATTAACCGCTATATCAAAATAAGAGCATCCCCGTGAACAGAGCACACCTCTACAGAGCATATTGGCTGACGCTAGCAGATAGCTAATAGCCAAGCTACAGTTAAACCATGGCCAGAAAAGATGAAGAAAGACCGGAGCTAAAGCCGCACCATAAACTCTTAAATCACCAGTGAGGAAATTTTGAGTTTCCCATGAGTTAAGTCGACATTCTCATTGTAAACAAGAGGACAACTGTTTGCTGCAGATTAGCTTGTTTCTCTGAGCCATCCAGAGCTGAGAGTTGTTGCGCTGCAGTAACTGTAAATGTCAGCCACCCTCTGTTAGTAATAATTTCTGTTATTTATTTAAACAAGATTTTTACACTTATAATCGTAACAATTTATTTTAAGTACAATAATGTCTTAAAAATAAATTATTTCAGTTTGGACATTAATGCCTAATACGATACATTACACAAGAATAATGGAAATTGCATCACTAATGTCTTTTTAAAATAAGATTTACTGTACAAAATTTAATGAATAAAACAAATGATTATAGACTAGACTAATCTAAAAATGGCATCGGGCTCTGTACTATAAGAAAATTAAAAAGAGATTTGAATCGTGGCCCTACTACTTGGACTCGGACATCAATTCTGAGTGCCACGCTGAAAAAAAAAAAATTTCTTGACCATCCTAGCTGTAAACATATTGCAGATTCTTTCATGACTTCCATTCTTTTTTTCCCTGTCTTGATATAATTTTATTCTGCTTTTCACGCGCTTCTTTTAGCCTTCCTTAAGCATCCCTATCCTCTTTGTCTGTCTTTGCTCTCTCTTCTCCGTCTTTCCCCATCCCTCTGCTGTTTTTTCTAAAGTATATGTGACGCTTCAGCGATTCAATTTCCGTGCAGTCGCTCTCCCCTGCCTGTCATTGTGGCTTTATCTTTTCCTTGATCCCCCCAACCCCCTTTATCACCCACTACCACCTGCTACGAGACGGCAGCTTCTGGTGCTGTAAGAGGGAGAACCTGTGAATGAGTGCCATATGGTTATTGATGTGGTCGCTATTTAAGTTTGTGTGGAACTATAATGCTTTTTAATTTGGTGGGAAACGTATCACCCCTAACGATAACTCAGTCCCTTACATTTAGGAGTAATAGTAAATCATAACAGCAAGCATTCATGCCAGTGTATTATTGTTAATATCTGGGTTTTGACCTCATACATTTTTCCTGTCAGGAAAACATTTGCCATTACTTTTAAAGCAAGCACACATATCCAAACTTTGTACTACTAAAATCAAGCACAAGTCAATTAAACTGAAGATAAATATTGCATACAGACAGTGTAGTGGGATGCTCTCTTTTGTAAAAAAAAAAGAAAAAAAAAAGACATGTAAGTCGCCTTCCAAAACAAGTCTTGTTTAAATGGGTAGAAGTGCTTTATTTGTTTTGCCTGCAGATCAGTCTTTTTCCAAGGCAAATTAAGTACTTGCCATACAAAGCTGTAGTCTACAATTTTATTTAATTTGACATGTCTTCAGTTTGCCTACTCAAGGTATCAACATATGAATAGGTGTCTGATGACTGAGATGACTGCTCTAAAGCAAAGTGTATTTAAATGTATTTCTTGTAACTTTATGAAAATCCAACAACACTGAGCAATTCAGTCTCACAGAAACAATTGCTGGGGCTGCCCTGGCTCAGGTGGTTGGACACCGTCCCATAACCAGTGGATTGCTGGTCCGAAATCCCGGTTCGTCCATCTCGTTCGCTTTGTCTCTGGGCAAGACACTTCACCTCCCTTGCCTGTTCTTAGTGATCAGAGGGCCGGTGGTTCCAGGGAGCGGTTGTAGCTTACAATCATCAGAATGTGAATGTGTGCATGAATGGGTTACTGAATGACTGAATATAGATTTCCACTAGGGGTGACCCAGAATAGTCCGAAGATTTGATGCATCGATAGGTGGAGCCTGATTCGACCACCAATTTCAAGGTTGAATCTTTGCAGGTGAAATAAGCCAAGCATCATTCAGTTTTGGCATTATAGAGATGATCATTGTCTAATTAAACACAAAGGTATCATCATGTACAGCTATATTAAGTTAAGCAGCCTGTAAATATAATATACCTGTGAAACGAAAAACAAAGGCAAAGGTTTTGATTGACAACATCACTGCACCTTGCAGAGAAGTCACAGGCAAGAATGCTTCAAATTTACCTCTCTCATCCTTTTTCACTACATAACCACAAGGGGTGATGTTCTCTACATCTCAACAGAGATACATGAGAAGACAATCAAGGCAGACATATAAGTCCCGTAAACTGCCATTTCTATAATGGTGCCTGGACAAACACCACCAAACACTGGCAACAACATACCTCAAAGGGTATCTAAAGAACATGACTACATTTGGAACACAAACTATAATATAAAACGGAAAATTTCTACAATGAACATGGACATATTACCCATAAATTTTTGCTGCGCCCCGCACAGCCTGCACACCATCCATCGGCTATAGAAAGGTTCAACAATTCTGATTCGAATGTGTAAATCCTTGCTCGGGGACACCCATAATTTCCACATATATTAGAAGTTTGGAAACCACATAGTGACCTTAACTGCTTTCCATGTTCTGTGAAGTGTTCTCTTTAGCTTATGAATGTCTAGAACTCATGCAGTACTTATGTGAAATTTACATAAGTACTGAAATTCACATGTGGTTTCCAAACATTGTGAATGTTTGATTGTTTCTTGAAAGGATGTTATTATCATTTAAAGCCCCCGTGTGTAAGAATTACCTCCAACTAGTGGTGCGCTCAGTGAATGCAAGCAACTGAGCAGTGTTCTCTGGCTTCTCGCTGTTATAACACGTCATTACTACTACGGAAGCCGCGGAGTAAATTGTCCGAGTTAAACGTAAGCTAAGGTATTCAATAATTCAGTAAGTCAAACATTCAAACATAACGCTAAAATAAACTTCATTGTTTCATGTAATTAACTTACCTGTCCAGCAGGAAGCCTGCAACCTCCGCCTCCTTCTTCAAGTTCGTGTCCCTCATGAATAGTCTCTATCTGGTAAATCCCCCGGTTTAGATTCTTGTTTTCTCCCGATTTGTTATTTTTCTTTTCTGTTGTATAGTTTTTGTCATGGGGCAAAGAGTACAGATGGTTCTCCATTGAAACTGAAAACTATGATCCACGGTCCTCTATGCTTGTTGCTCATTTCTTTTCTTCACCTCTCTCCCTCCCCCCGGCGTCACTGGCTAAAAGCATTAAGCAAACAAGTTTATCCCCTTTCGGCTAGCCTATTGAAAGATGGCGATGCAACATGGCAGCCTCAGATGGGGGGTCACATGTGGTTTCCAAACATTGTGAATGTTTGATTGTTTCTTGAAAGGATGTTATTATCATTTAAAGCCCCCGTGTGTAAGAATTACCTCCAACTAGTGGTGCGCTCAGTGAATGCAAGCAACTGAGCAGTGTTCTCTGGCTTCTCGCTGTTATAACACGTCATTACTACTACGGAAGCCGCGGAGTAAATTGTCCGAGTTAAACGTAAGCTAAGGTATTCAATAATTCAGTAAGTCAAACATTCAAACATAACGCTAAAATAAACTTCATTGTTTCATGTAATTAACTTACCTGTCCAGCAGGAAGCCTGCAACCTCCGCCTCCTTCTTCAAGTTCGTGTCCCTCATGAATAGTCTCTATCTGGTAAATCCCCCGGTTTAGATTCTTGTTTTCTCCCGATTTGTTATTTTTCTTTTCTGTTGTATAGTTTTTGTCATGGGGCAAAGAGTACAGATGGTTCTCCATTGAAACTGAAAACTATGATCCACGGTCCTCTATGCTTGTTGCTCATTTCTTTTCTTCACCTCTCTCCCTCCCCCCGGCGTCACTGGCTAAAAGCATTAAGCAAACAAGTTTATCCCCTTTCGGCTAGCCTATTGAAAGATGGCGATGCAACATGGCAGCCTCAGATGGGGGGGCGGTGCACCCTCTGCATCTATAAACAACGTATTCTAAGATACAAGAATGCTTTTATGATAATGTGATTGTGATTAGATCTCTTTAAAACACATATTTATGAAATGAGTACTTGATTTTTATTAATAAAAAGCCAAATTTGTAAAACACTGGGCCTTTAAAATTATTTCGAAAACAGATACTCAGGCTTCATCAGCAGAATATATAATTGTTACAGCATCATAATGTATGGCTTATGAATAATTGTGTTCCTTCTTGGACTAAGGATGTATCTTAGCCCACTATTTTTGTTTTTTTATCACCTTTATCATTTACTGAATCAATAGCCTGTTATTTTGCTTCAACCCATCCCTCCCTCTTTTATTGTCAGTGCTGCTGAACCTTTTTTTTTTGGTACAAGTTGAAAGTGGTAAACGGTGAGAAACTGCAAAAACCTTGTTATCAAAGTTGAAAGGCGTGGAGCTATTGTAATGTCCTCTTTGAAGTCAAGCGGGACTGTGTTTAATGTGACAAACACACTTCAAAGAAGAGAGGATGCCATGCTGCTAGCACTGTTTCTGCTGTAATGTCATTTGGTCTTTGCTCTGCACCTGCTGATATCATTTACCTGTGGCAGCTACACTTCTCTAGTCATAAGCATGATTGTCACTTTGGAAAGTGGAAAATGTCTTACTGGTATACTTTTCGTGAAAGTATGTCAGTAAGAAATTCTATATAGTATTAAAAGGCAATCTCTGGAGAATAAAATCTGATGCTCAAATTAGGCTTTTCACGCAAAGTTCAATTTGACTTTTTTTTCAGGTTTAGCATTTATACGTTCTTCAGGTGATTATTTGTTTTGAAATGCAGTTTCTACAATTCAGATGTTTCTTTTTTTCTTCCCATTTTTTAAAATTTTAGAATTGTAGGCCTGAATTTTTATCAGTAATGGTTTCAAAATATAAGCTCTTTAATTATTCCATTTATCATTTCTGTGTTTTGTTATATTTTTCGTTACTGGAAGGTTAAAAACTAGGGATGTCCCAAACTGTGTTTTCGGTCTCTGATCTGATCTTTTAACCTCAAATCCAATCTGATTTCGAATCCTGATCCAATATTTTGCATTTAGTATTGGAATTTATAAAACTGACATGTATTTTTAGCAAGTAGGCCTGCTGCTATGCTGATTTGTGGTAATTAAAAGTCCTTGTTTGCACCGCTACGGACCTTTGAATTATTGCAAAATAACCGTCAAACTAGAGTTGAGCGATTTGACGATTTAAGACCGTGAAGCGATCTACACTTGTGACGATCAGTCATTTTTGAGGGATCGTTTTATCCCGATTCCCAGTTCTGCTGCTTTATTTCTGCCTCTGTATGCGATTAAAATCCTCCACTCTATCCCTGCTCTAAGCGAATTACCCCCCGCCCCTCTCCTCCCTCCCCCTGTCCATGTGCACAACCTGTAAACAAGTATGGCGTTGCCGCGTCTGAGAGCATAAATTAAGTTTTCGTTCCGAAGTCAAAGTCCTCATCCTTTGAATGGAAATGTTTTGTTTGATTTTTTTTACCAGACGACAAATGGCAAACAAACATAATTTTCAAAGTTTGCAAGAAGAGCGTCAAGGCAAGTGATCGTAACACCTTAAACTTTTTTTAATCACTTGAAGAGAAGGTATCCCAAACAATACAATGAGCCGTCTGGCTGCTTAAGCTATAAAGCCGACTGCAGCAGCAGTGGCTAGCGCTTCTTCTTCTTAGTTCAGCAAGCGCTAGAAAAAATAATTATAAAACTTACCCCCTACGACACAGAAAGAGAATTATCTGCGGCACCAGCTGCCTTTTTTCCCCAAACACCGCCATTCCACGCATGTACGCTGAATGCACAGAGAGTTGCAGGGAATATTAACAATATGTTTGGATGGATGGAAGAATAATTAGAACTGCTTACACTACTGTCTACCTTCATTATCTTATGTAGCAGCAGCACTTTGATTACTGCTGTGATTTTACACTACATTGTTATCACTTACGTTTTTATTAGGCAGCTTTATGTGTGCCTGTTTATAATATCAGCATTCTGCAAAAAACATTTGAACCAGTTAAAGGTGCATTTACCCCTTTGTATGAGGATTATTAATTGGTGTATTATAGATTGCACAATACATCTTGCACATATTTGCAGCTACATATTAGTCTTTTATTTTAAAAGATTAGATTTTATTCTATTTTCTGAATATCATATTTTTAAACTAAAGTAAGTAAATGTTTGATTTCTGTTTTAGCAGACAAGTAGAGATTAAAATTTTATATAATACATTTAAATACGTTTATGATTTAGATGTATTTTTCATTGAGGTTATTTGAAGAATTAAAAATATTTTTATACATATATAGTATATACATACAGTGTATGTATAGTTTCATTTAGAACTTTCTGTGCATTTCTATGATCTTTGGTGTGGGAAAGACATATCAGTATTTTAGCCCTGTGTTGGTTATCCCTAATTTGAATTAATTTATTATTTAATGTTTCTTTTCTTAAATGTGTAATTTAAGATTTTTTGGTGATCATTTAAAAAAATCGTGATAAAATCGAAATCGTGATAATATAATAAAAAGATCGAGATTTTCTATTTTTGCCATATCGCCCATCCCTACGTCAAATATAACTAGGAGGTACTTTCGTAAAAATCTGTTAATATAGCCGATCTCCTATCACAGAAAAATGTAAAAATATTGGCCTGATCTGTTCTCGAGATCAGGACTCCCTAATAAAAACATTAAAAAGCAATAAAATATACACTGTAAAAAAAACGCTCTGAGTTTACTTAAAAAAAACAAGTCAACACATTTTACTAGCTTTTTGAGTAATTTCAACTTGACAGTGAAGGGTAGAGTCAAGTTGAAATTACTCAAAAAAACTAGTGAAATGTGTTGACCTGTTTTTTTTAAGTTAACTGTTTTTTCTTTTTACAGTGTACAGATACATTTTCCTTTCCCAGGTTTTTACTTTAAATTAAAGGCTTTTTATCTAAAGAAATCTACCACATTTTTTCATGCAGCTAAAACAATAAAAACAAAGATATAGTTAGTTAGTTAGTTTTATTTGTCATATGCATCCAGTACAAAGTACACAAAAGCAATGAAAATAGTTTTGCCCTGGCGCTCTCTGCGCTGAACAAGAACTAATCTACATATAAAAACATCAATACAACACAACACAGTAAAACATTCCAGCAATTCCAACAAACCTCAGCTCTCCTTAAGGGTAATGTTGATGAGCCTTACTGCCTGGGGATAAAAACTATCTGTTAACCGGGATTTCTGAGTTTTGAGGCTCCGCAGACGTCTCCCTGAAGGTAGGTACGAGAAGAGGGAATGTGCGGGATGGCTCGGGTCCTCCATAATACTGTGAGCCTTTTTCTCACAGCGCTTATTGTACAAGTCTTTTATCTGAGGCAGAGAAGATCCAATAATCTGAGATGCCGTTTTAACTGTCCTTTTCAGGAGAGTGTGGTCATGTGATGTGACATTACCGAACCACACCAACATACTTCCTGTCAAAACACTTTCAATCGTACATCTGTAAAAATTGATGAGTGTATCTTTTGACAATCCAAATTTCTTGAGAAACCTTAAAAAATATAGTCTCCGCTGAGCTTTTTTAATTGCACAGCTGATGTGAAGAGACCGAGAGAGTTTCACAAATGTGAATACCCAGAAACGTAAAATTCCTAACCATTTCAAAAGGAGTGCTATTTATTTGGACAGGCATGTGAAATGATTTCTTTGTCCTGAAGTCTATAATGAGCTCTTTAGTTTTTTCAACATTCAGGGCCTGATTGTTATGTTTGCACCATGTGATCAGGGAACTCACTTCATCCCTGTAGTGCACCTCATTGTTGTCAGAAATCAAACCTATGATCGTGGTATCATCTGCAAATTTAAAAATACTGTCTGTGGGATGTTTTGCAACACAGTCATAAGTAAAGAGCATGTTGAAAATAAATGTAAAATATCATGCAAAAAGGTTTATTTGATTTATTAGTTTTAATTTTTATATGACCTCGTAATGGCACAATTTCTTTTGACTCACTTCAAAAGGAAGCTTCAGTGGGTATTTAACTTGCATGCCTCCTTCACTATTTTGTCCTTAAATCTTTCTTTATTGCACTGCCTGGCCATATAAATTCTGATAACAGATGCAATTTCTGATGCTAGGGTCAGATTTTGGCATAAACAACATGAAGCATGGGTTCATCCTAACTTGTGTTAACAGTTCAGGCTGTTGTTGGTATCCGTGTATTGATGGTGGGGGGGGTTTCATGGCACCTTTGAGCCACTTAGTCACAACTGAAAATCATTAAAACGTCACAGCCTTCCAGAACTTGTTGACTTTGTTCATCTCTTTATAAGCACAGTATACCCAACTTCTAATGGTCAATCAAAGCAGGATAAAGCCCAATGCCTCAAAACTCAAATAATCTCAAACCGTTTTTTTCTTGAACATGACAATTAATTCAGTGTACTCGAGTAAATACAATAGAGCACCTATGGGACATTGCAGACCAGAAATTATGCTTTATTGGTGTGCAGCCTACAAATCAACATAGTACTATTATGACAATATGAATCCGATTCTCTGAGGCAGCTTGTGGAATCTGTGCAGTGACTAATTAAGGTAGTTCTGAAATCAAAAATGTATCCAATATGTCACGAGAAAAGTGTATCTAATAGAGAGGCCAGTTTTCAAGTGTTCAAAAAAGTGGATAAAGTTTCTAAAATACAGCAGTACTGACTGACTATCAGGTGTTAGTTGTACTTGAACTCTGAACGTTTAAAAGCAGTTCAAAATGTTGTCTTGCATTAAGTCTGCAGCTTTCCACTTCACATTAAACAAGGTCATGACTTTAAAAGGCCGTGAAAATTACTGTAGCTTGAATAAATTGGTTGACTGACATTTTTAATTCGGGTAAGGGGGGTATGACCTGATTTGTAGGAAAATGTACATCAACCTTTTTGCTCTCCTACATGGATTCTTCTCAGTTCAGCAGCTGTCTTCAGTCTTTAATCACTGCCATATCTCTGTTGGTTTCTGATGTACTTGATAACCCTGATAGCAAAGTATAACAATTCAATGTCAGACCAGCAAGATTCTCCCCCTTCTCCAGATTTTTTTTTTTCCCACACTGAGAAATCCAAGCACAGAATAGAAGTATTTTTTTTTTTTTTTGAATGCCGAAATAATCAGGTAGACAGGATGGGTGGGAGAGGTAATTGTCAACAACAAAAGATAAGTCAATGGTCAGTCTAAGGCTGAAATAAAGATCAAGAAAGAGGAAATGTAAGACATAAACATTGAAGAGTGAAAAGTTGTAATAGAGTTGGGTTGAGAACTTCATAATTTGTTTGGTCAGCGAAACTATTGTGAACAGACAACTATTGATTATTCGAACTTGATGTTTCCCCTTCATCTCTTTGTCTCTGACTCTGTATTATGCTCAGCCCGCAAGGCTTGGTCTCAATCTAAATCTGTTAAACTGAGGATGTGTCAAAGAGCACTCGTATTTTGTTGATGCTGCACCATTCCTTGGCTCCTACAAGAATATTAATTGCTGTCCCTAGTAACATTTTACTATTGATGGGCGGACCCAAGCCAATTTCGCCCATCTTGAACCTTTGGCAGAACCAAGACCCAAAGGACTTGCCCTGCTACTGTAGGAGGCCAAACCTTAGCATTTGCTGTTGCATCCAAGGATGCAAGCTGTTTATGGTATTTTGATTTACTTAAAGCCGCAGTCCGGATTATTTTGAGGAGAGTTTTTACAATTAGGCACGCATAACTCCTGGGATTTCACAGCATGCCATTGTTTGCTTTATCAATAAAATATATTAATTTGCTTTACTGAATATATGACTGCCTTACCTGTTCAGCAGAAATGTGTCCCAAGCTGCGTCGGTTTAAAGTCTTTTAAGATTCAATGATAGCCTATCCCTATGTTAAAAAGCATCTCTAAAGTAAATCGAGGGGGAGACGCATATTGATGTAACATTCTGCTCCAGTCTCTAAGGCATTTTTCGAGTTTGTGGCCGTACTTCCCATTGTTTTTCTTTCTGAAGTTGATGTAGCGGGGAATAGCTAACTATTTAGCAGAAGTTTGCTGTGATTTCTCCATGACCGCTGTTGGCCATTATGGTAACTGTAAACAGGAGGACATGGAGCGACCTGTCTGCGCGGCCTCATCTCCACAGGTTTGTGCGATGCGCATGCAGTTGATTGACAGTCGACACGTCCAAAACTTGAATTCTATTTGATGAAAAAATGTCAG
Organism: Apricaphanius iberus; assembly: GCA_028564705.1. NCBI lineage: Eukaryota > Metazoa > Chordata > Actinopteri > Cyprinodontiformes > Aphaniidae > Apricaphanius > Apricaphanius iberus. Next base: position 6,440,395 of record JAPXFQ010001412.1, read on the forward strand.
TGTCAATTGCATAAGGGTCTATGGGAAGAAAGAGGGACTTAAGAACAATAACAAATGTTCACAGTACTGAACCCCACATAATTTTAAGGATATATAAAACTTTAATAAATAAATGCATTCTCTGGAACGCAGCATTAAGTTATTATTTTGCAGCGATTATATATAGTTTATTCCTCAACCACCAACTGCACAAATTAATGTAGCTGAGTGTTTTGTTTCTAGTCTTAAAAAGGAGGTTTGTGTTTAAGTTTTTTATACAAGTACAATATTTACTGAGTATTGGTTCCCTTCAATGCCAATTTTTACCTACATTTCATACATATAGACCAACCATTTAGTACCCATATACTTAACCAGTATGGACATGTTTCTTGTCAAAGTTAAGTAATTTCATGAACTAGATTGATTCATAATAAAAACAATGCTTAAAACTGACATAAAACCTTTCAGTTTAATTGTATAATTTAATTAATCTCACTTTATGTAGTGCTCATTTCATGATGCTTTAGAAACAGTCCAGTCATATATTCACCTTAAGATATGAGATACAGTACATTTACATCCTTAATATGAAAGCGCACGGTTTGTGAAAATCCAGTTGATTACATCAAGACATCGACTTGTAGGCAATCTCACATCCAGGGTGTACAGTATGTAATGAGCAGTGATGGCAATGAAAGCCTAGAAGTCATGTCAAGCACTCCATAGAAAAAGGAGAGGTCTAACTTTGACAAATATCCTTAACTGTGGTGTCAAGAATCCGCTCAGCATTGAAAGCTCTGTAACATACATGATACAACCTAAGCATGAAAACAGAATCCATCATCGATAATTACTTGAAATTAGGGGTTGGGCTTTAACGCGTTAATTACAATTAATTGATTACATAAGAATTGCATAAGAATTATCGAGCTTAATCGCAGCTTTCATTCCAATCAATGAAGAACATTTGTCTGTGCATGATTTCCTGGGAAACGGATGGGGAGCCTAAATCACGCCCTTATACTTCCAGTCCATGGGTCCCCTACTGCCAAAAAAAATAATGAGAGTCAATGGAGCAATAAAAGCTATTTTATGATCCACTTTGAAATGCACCATGGATTGAACATATGATGTCCATGAATTTTAAAGCCTAGTTTTGATGTAGAGAAAACACTGATTTTCCACCAGTGGCAAAAGTTAGGTTTTATGTAAAAACACTAAGCAGACTACAATTGCAGAAGAAGAAAGAGACAATGGACCGTAGCCTCCAGGACGAAGGAATGAGCAATAAACACGGAGAAAACCTCTATAAATCGGACCATGTAGAGAGTGGCAGCTATGCTGGGGGTAAAGCAGTCTATGGAGTGAGAGCCAGTATGGAGAAGAAGCTCTTGGTGAGTGTTTCCATGCTATAGCTAATGTTAGCTCCCGTTAGCACGGTGTCGTCATATATGCGACTTCTGACTCCTGATTTGTAGGCATTTTAATTGCAAAAATTTTAAATCAAATAAATTCCAAATCACTTGTGAAACACAGTTGAAAAGTACATCATTAGTTATAATTTAAACCTAGGTACAACATATGTGTGATTCAGGACGGAAGACAAAGCGGACAAGAAAATAACTTTAATCACTCCATTGACTTTCTTTCATTATGTTTTCGGCCAGGGGACCAATGGGCCGACCAGAAGGGGAGGAGACTTAGGCTCCCCATAACAATGATGCCCACGTGAAGCTATAAGGTGAGGCTGTGAATATAATGCGTGACCATCAGCTTTTCAAGCGCTCTCTTCAGGAATGGGTGAAGTGTCCACTGAAAAATCCAACTGTCGATTAAACATCAAAATATTGTCGTCTTAAATAAAAGAATCTGTTCAGTTTGGGCCAAGGGTATATATTTTCTTTTACTATTCTGAATTGGCATGCATTTAACTGCATTTTTCAAACAAACGCCTGTGACGTTGGATTGTCATCCTCCAGAATTCTTTCATATTTAAATTTTTTTTATGGGCAAAAAATTGTTGTACTTTTAAAATGTGATTAATTGAGAATAATTAATTGCAAAGCCTCTAATTAGATTACTTTCTTAATCAAGTCCCACCCCTACTTAAAATATTATTTTCTCAATATTTAATTTTACACTCTACTTGCACTGACTGTTGTTGATCCGTTTTTTCAGGTCATCTTTTTGAAATCTGATAGATCACTTATGACCACTTATTAAACGCAAAAGAACGAAGCCTTTGGCAGGTAGATATTATGTATTTTTTTTCTAAAAGTAAACAAACAAAGAAACATACAAATAAACAAATAAAACCTCAAAATACATTTATTTCTTAAATGTTCAAGGTCCCATCTAACTGCTTGTTGTTGCCCAGAAAACTCAAAAGAGATGTTAAGCTGTTTTTTAAGGTACAAATGTCTGTTAAACCAGCAGCAGACAGGACCTCTAGGTATGCTTTTATATAGTTATATAGTTTACAAAAATTTCCCTGATGGGATTCCTGTTCTGGGTTACATTGGTAGAACATTGAGATTCGGTCACTGCCCTGAGAAATGTGTTGAGTCAAAGCTTAATATGCTGCGCAAAAAGAAAGCAAAAAACTTTGGTACTGGTCAATAATGTATGTTAGCCAACCTACCTCTACTTTTCTGACAGATGCTTTTAGCATGGCTCAGCTGCACATGACAACCTCTGGAAACTATGATAAATTTATACCTGCATCTATAATGAATAGCATTTCCTAAGATTATTGGCTTCAGGCCTCAGGAAACCTTCCACACAGTAGGTGAGGTGCAACAATAAGCCAATCATGCTGACAGCTACATGAGGGAGATCGTTGATGAACATTTGAAAGCGTAAACAAGGGAGTCCATTTATGGGCAAAGCATAATTATAAGATGTCAGGTAATGAGCAGAGGTAGATGATTGCAAATGTCAGAAAAATGGAATGGGTGGTAAAAGTAGGTGGGATTAAAGAATAATGGAAAGTGAACTGAAACTGTGTTAATTTCAGGGGAAAGCTTTTGCTTTTGTTTAGCTTTATGAAGTAGGGGGGAAAAAAGTGGCATGATGACAGGGTGATTACTAGAGTAACCTCTCCACACCAAGGTTTCAGGCTCAGGTGCCTCTAAACCCAATCAGTAATCATGCCAGCAACGGCCTGTAAGCTTTTGTGATTGCTGATAATCAATTGTTTACATCCTCGTGGAGGAAATTTTACCCACTGCTTTTTAGTGAGTTTTCACAACATTAAAAGATATTCAAGCATGATGCTAATATTTTAGGTAACACCACTTCATCCTCATCTCATCTGGTAGTAAGCAGAACTCTTGGTTTTACTGCATCAAGTTGTGTGGTTCCCAAAAAACAAAGCAGTGCCTGGCAATCATGCCACCACTGTAAAATTGGACTGTTGGAAAAGTTTTTGTTTTTTCTCACTCTCTGAAATGATTTTAAATTTTTGGCAGATATTACAGGAAAGCTTCCTATAAGTCTTGGAGATTCTCACGTTGTATGTTGGAAATGTGAAATGGTCTTATAGGTTCCTTTTGGTTTGCAGTGGTGTTCCAAAGTCTCGAAGCCCCAGTATGGCTTTATAACATTATCCAGATTAATAGATTTTAGTGACTTTGTCTTTCATTTCTTTGTGTGAATTTCCTTTAGATTGACGCATAGTTTGTTGCTTTTTGAGATCTGTTAGCCTACTTAAGCTGGTTCAAATGATTTTTTAAAGAAATGTTTAGATTACACTGGCCAGACAGTAAATAGTAATCATGCTGGAATGTGGCTAGCGAAATTCAGAAAAAAAAGGTTTATTCTCGGTAAATGTATTAGTTTAAAAAGAGACACCATTGGTTCGAATCTATTTTCCTATAATAAAGGATATATATATAAAAAAATCTCTTTTAGTATTTATCTTTGTGTCACATCAAAACCGATATTTTGGAGTATAGAAAACAAAAGGAATCTATACATTTTTATTTTGCAAAGAAAATGAAAAAAAGTTCTATGTTAAATTCATAGCTATAGTTACCTCGACAAGTGTCTCTTTGACACTAATTTGAAATTATAAATATAATGAGCCATTTTTAGAGAAAAAAAGAACCCTAAACTATTTGTTAGTTTCAAATAACATTGTACAAAGAAGCAAAGCTCTGTAATGCAGACAGAGGTCAATAGATACAAAAAAAAAAAAAAAAAAATCTTTGATCGCTTTATAATACTACTTTGGGATTCATCTAACTCATATCCAATCACCAGAGTAACTGTTTTATCTTTGTTTTTAGCTTTTACCTCGTCCCCTCCACTGAAGACATATGAAAGTGTGCATTTGTATTGTCTTTGACTGTATAAGCTTAATTACTGTTGTCATCGGGTAAGCCGAAGCTTCAGCAGAACAACTACAGACAAAAAGTAATTTCCTCTCTTTTTAATCAGTACAGTATGTTGTGGAAGGAGCACTTGTTGATAAAAAGAAGTGGCAGGTGTGTTTGAAGTTATGGAAGAGTCACAGGGCCTACCTTGTGACTCAGCACACACAGTAAGACCACACTTAAGCCTTGCTTCGCCGTCATGCAGTTGTTATACACTCATACACACACAACCCTCCCCCCAGCCTTCACATTGTTTGTGCACACACACACATTGTTTTCTTTTTATCCCTTCTGCGTTGCTGTCAGTTGCAATTCCCCGTCAGGACAGCAGGTGGTGCCTAGCATTGCAGTGATGTCTCTGGTCAAATGGCAGTTTATTTATTTCAGCTTGCGAACACCCATTAACTCGAGGAACAATGGCCGAAAGAGAGTTTTAATTGAGCTGGAAGCTTTTACTAGAAGTGCAGCTCACTGAATACCCTAAAAACACATGTAAACAAACAAATACAGCAGTTTGTTTTGTTGTTCTTTACACCTCCTGGTGTTCAAAATTGTCAAAAGACGATATTAGATAAACTGGCCTCGCAATGTAAAACATCTAGTGCCCAAAAGCTGCATTGACTACTAATTACGGCGACTATAGAGCACCATTCTGGTAAAATGATCATGGGTTGATGTTGGGCTGACCAATCACACACGTGCACTCTGATTTACAGGATTGAGAAGTATCTGTTTACTGTTAATACGTTTTATTTTTTTTTTTATTAAAACAACGCCTTCTAGTACTGAAGTTACTTTCACCATAAAGTTTTAGCTTTAATTTTGCTGCATGTTGCTCAGATTACATGAACAGTATATTAATATAGTACATAACCTACGTAAAGTTTTGAATTAACGGCCTGTTGGTTTTGTTTACAGAACATCTCTTCCAACTTTTCTCCTCAGCTAATTGATTTAAAGTTGGGAAGGGGGTGTGGTGATGTGAGAAAAAAAGAAGCAAAGAATAGATAAACATATGCTCTCACTGTTTTCATGCTATAGCCCAATTGCATCAGCTCCATGAATGCCTAAATTGTTCAAATTTTTTGTTTATTTCTTATTTATATGTCAGTTCATTAAAAGAAAGTAAAAGCTAAAGAACTGCATGTGTAAACATTTAACGAGATTGAAAGTAATCAGTTTTGTGAAAAGAACCTTGAGCAATGTTCTAGTCTTTCATTATAAACCTTTTTGTTTTCTTCATCCGTTACACCCTACCAGCTAGTGAACATTTTTGTATTCCTCTAATTTGAATAAATTGAAAACAACAAAAAATCCTTTCTGAGTAAACAGCAGACTGTGAATACTTATGTATTTTGTGTCCACCTCAGGGAATGTGCCATTTATTGTTTCTTCGGTTTCAAGATGGAATTTCATTCTGCAACGTGCTAGGAATATATAGTCATTTTTAGAAGAGTTGCGTTATAATCTAAAGCAAGTGCGGTAACGATTTATACTATATATATATATATATATATTCCTTTTTTTCTTTACATATGTCAAAACGACTTTTTTTTAACTTTCCAGATATACTGTAGCAGAACAACTTTCAAAAGGTTCAGAATGCCATTAAAAGAAAAAAAAATAGTGCGATATGACATCTGTTGTGAATTGGCGCTATGTAAACTGAATTGAATTGGATTAAAAAATGTATTTTTAAAATATCCAAATCTTTTTTCTAAAATAATGAAGCAAAATTTCTCACAACATAAATAAAGATGAGGATATTTTAAATAAAAATAAGCTAAATGTTATGAATATAAAGTTCAAAATGGTATTTTTTCCTCATTACTTATTTATAGATTTAATATCACACAAAAAGAAACCTGCATATATTTGAACTAAAAATTCTTCAAAGTTCAATAGGTTAATTTTGGTTTTAAATGAAAAACAACAAATTGTATACTTGCAATATCCAGTGTAAAGACAAACATTGGAAATCAGAATTTACCTTCCTTGCGTACCTGTGAGTATGTAGGCATGGATTGATGATATCGTCAAAATGCATAACCACGGTATGGCAGTACACTAAAAAATTCTACCTTTGGCTTAATTTATTTAATTTCTAGCTTATACATTTTAAATTTTCCACTATTAATTTATTTACTATTTTTCATTTAGATCTAGTTTACAAAGTTATGAGTTTAGAGAGACAGCTTGGCAAATCAACTCAAACTGAGTTTTTTTTTCCTGTTTTCAGTCATTTAATATTTATTTATTTATGCCATAGTTATTTTCCAATGTGAGGAAGTGAGAATCCACACCAAGGGTGTTTCTCAATGCCCAGGAACTTCGCCTTGATGCCTTGGTCCCGCCCCGGTTGCCTAGGAGATATGTCATCAGGGACCGCCAAGGCGTGTTCCAATGTTCATGTTCTACCGAGGAATCTGTCCTCTGTTAGCCGTTTAGCTAACTAACCAAGGATACATCAGACGTGCCTTCATGCCTTCTGTCGTCAAAAATTTCCCAGAATACAGCGCGGTAGGAGCCGGCAGCAGCTACTTCGGGGGTACATTTCTATTTTAAATGTAAGTCAACTAATTTTAACCATCAGGCTTATATGTAAAATTTTTGTTTTATTTTTTTTATTATTTATTTGATCCAAAGCAGTTATATATGATGGTTGGTTAGTTGCTTAGTAGTTGCAGCTTCGGTGGCTACCAGGTACTAATTCGTTTGCACTTTTGATTTAACTGACGTATAAAAAAAAAAAGTAAAGCTTGTTATACATGTACAATTCCATGGTTGAAGTAATATTACTACGGTACAATGCTATTACGATGGGCGGGACGTAAACAGAGCACGTAGCCGCGGTCGCGTAAGGCAAGTCTGTTCCAAACCATTTTTTTGACCAAGGAAGGAAAGTGTCCTCATAAGCAAGGCGCCTCGCCTACCTAGGCAGAAGGCAAGATGCCTTGACATTGAAAAAACACCCTAAGTGTTCCCCCTGACTTTGTTGACTTTTTCACCAAGCTCTGTACAGTTTCCAGGGATTTGTTTTTATGGCAAAAAAGTTTTACCATTTATAATTGGTTTTATAGACTAATATGGTAATTATAGTTTTTTATTTACATATTATTTTGATTTCCACACATAGATTTCAGCAGTATATATTTAATAAGTTGTGGCTTAAAGTGTGCTAAAGAGTGACATGTATAAATTACTAGAGATGTTCCGATACCATTTTTTCCGCCCCGATTCTGATTCAGATACTCGTGCTTTGGGTATCGGCCGATACCGAGTACCGATACCATTTTGTAAAAAAAAAAAAAAAAGTTTTAATTCATATTACGCCTGCATAACTTATAGGCCTATATTATCATTGTGATAATGCCTGGCTCAGGTTAAACCCTTTGTTAAACATGGATGAATACAGCAAATGGAATTTATTTCAACATTTATTTTTAAATAGAACAGTATAACAGTAGTGCAACAGCAACGTAAATATAGGAATTTTTTTTTAAATTAAAGTGCAGCCACGTAAAATTAAAAAAATACGTAAAATAAAGGCATTTACATTTTTTAATAAAACAGTAGTGCAACAACAACTTAACTAAATAAATATATGAATAATATATTTTTTTAATTAAAGTGCAGCCACAATATTGTAAAATAAAGACATTTACATTTTAAATGAAACAGTATAAAACAGTATTCTAACAGCAACTTCAATGATTCGTTTAACAAAAAACTAAAAGTGCTGCCATTATGTAATAAAAATATTTGAATCTTCAAATAGTGCAGTATTTAACAATAGTGCAACACCAAGTAAACATGAAAAAAAAATACAAATCAAAACAATAGCCGCTATGTAGTAAACGAAAAATTTTTTACACCAAGTTGGCTACACATTACAGCAGCATTTAAGCAATTTAGTGTTGCTCATAATTTCAAGAGCAAAGGGAGATTCTTATTCAAGAAGATTAGCATTTCTGCCCTCTCTCCACCTAGCCTGTTCCTTCTAGCATTAATAATGTTGGATGCTACACTGAACAGTCTCTCACTGTCAACACTGGTACAAGGAGCACAGAGAAACTTTGCAGCAGTGGCAGCAAGGGTGGGAAAATGAAATTGGTTGACTCCCCAGTACTGGAATGGGCTGTCTGAGCGTGTCGGCTCCTACTGTTTCCCTCCTGTTCGTACATGTTAGTCTGGTGTCCTTGTCTCTCCCGATCATCAACATCAACTTTAATAAAAATCATTGTATCTAATTGTGTCTGCATGTTGGTCCATACAGCACACTGACACCTGACAATATGCACACACCTAAGCACATTGATTTTAAATTATATGTATATCAACACTGGATTTAGATGAAACAACCAAAATGTTTAAGGGTTGTGAAGTTTGGAGTTCAGATTTTAGGACAATATTATTCTGAAGTAATAATATTTTGTCCACCATCCTTTAATGTGTGTGTTCCTTACATATGCTTAGCACTGCACATTCAACAATTGTAGTTCTTCCAATTGTTTTGTCGTCTTTTATTTGTTATATCTCAATTAGAAAATGCACAAATTAATTGACTTTACTAAACAACTAAAATGTGTTCTTATATTGTAAACGTTTTTGGATTTGCCTTCAAATTCTTACAAGGTTCTTGCGCCTTTCTGCCCTGCCTTGTCTTTCAACCCATCTGAGGCCAAGAAGGGAGCAGAAGAAATGCAAACATGACTCTGTACAGCTGAATAGAACCAATCACAAAATATGCAACAATATGCAATGGCCAGGTGTGTTGCCATGGTGAAGAAAATGATTTGCTAGAGTCTAGATTACAGTGTTTGCTTCCCAAAACAGCTTGCCTACACACATAACAGCAACACAATACACACCCATTGCTCAGCTAAAATAGGATGGCTGATTGCAGTAGTTTAGCAGTGAAAGCTATTTGAATGGAAATGTGAAATGGAAGTTCATTACCAAAACTCCAAGCAGGGAGGCCAGATGTGAACACAAGAGGTTGGTCAGTCTGAAAAAGCACAATAAGCTTCACATCACATTTATAAAATTGGAGAAGTGTGTGCATGTGTGTGTTTGTAAGATACCATTTAGTGTTGAGGTTTGAAAAGTATCAGGTTTGTCTGCCCTTTGGCAAGCTGATAATTGGATAAAATTATTGTTTCAGTGTTAAGACTTCCCAAAGCAGAAAGTGAGAAAAAGGTTTTGTACAAAACGTTGCTGCATCTTTTGGGCAACATGACGTTTATACATGGATACACAACACAATACAATGTATTTCTTCTGAGTTGCCCCCTGTAGTATAATTAATCTGATTTTAGCAGATACTGGTTTATAAAGGCACCTTAAGATTTTTCTTGAATTTTTCTTAGCAAATGTTGTGACAAAAGGCTTCTTGAAAAGAAAATGGTCTGCCTTTTTGCCTTTGTGCTTGACAACTGTTTATTTATTTTTTTTCATACAATGACTAACGTCACTGATTGAACTCCTTGCTGCTCTTATTTCAAACAAACCTTTTTCAGTGATTCAGCACACAGAATCAGCAGTGTGTATGTCATCGTGTTTGGATATTAATTTCTATTATTCTACTAGACCTAATTTTTAAATTATTTGTCATTTTGAAATATGATTTTCAATCAAAGGTAACAATTGAGCTGGTAACTGATACTGACCTGCTGTAACTTTAAACAAAACTTTTTATGTCTGGTAATGGAGAAAAAATGTTAATTTTGTAAGAAGATAGATTATGATCAACTAAAACTATCTCTGAACAAGTTATCTCAAAAGCCTTATATCTAAGGCTTGACTGTAGTCTTCTTATGACAAACGAAATGTTTAAATAAAAATAAAAAATGGTGTCTTGTCTTAAAAAGTACTAGACTAAAGGTATTGAACATATAAAATAAAAATTTGCAACAAACAATAATGGAAAGAGTAAATAAACAATAATAACTCAAACAAACATTAAATAGAATATTACTGTCTGGCAGCCTAACTTTCAGTCTAGCAATTTATCATGTGCACAGTTAATACCAAATTTGAAAATAAATAGACTTTAGGAATGTAATGTGCTTTTTTTTCTTCCTGATAGTCAACAATAACTGCTGGGCTGCTGTAATTCAGCTATGGTCTTGGCCTGTTTGGCTGGAATACTCATGCTGAGTGTTAAAAACTTCCCATCAAAGTGGTTTGACAATTGTTAGATGGTGTAACATGTTTATCATTCAGTGTCTCTTCTCTTTTTTTAGAACAAAACTGAAATATAGAAATATATATTTTTGACAGACCTCTGATTTTACATTAAATATTATATAATATTCAGCAATACTACATTATAGTGGGTTTACCAAACTAAAACAAAATTTGATTTTTACTTTATTTAAAATATATATATATGTTTTTCGTTTTAAAGGTAAAACTTATGCATAACCAAAACTTTTACCTTTTCAAAAAGCTGTTATCAGTTTAAAGGAATTGAGGCCATATTTGAATAAATAATGCAATTCTCCAATAGGATGCTGTGCTAATACCAAATATAGAAATATTCTTACTCCTTACTATGTTTTCATAGATTTTCAACTTCAGAAAATCCATGCAGTCAAATGGAAATAAAATATAATAAATGAAAATAAATCAGCCTTGTATTTTACAGCCAAAAGGGAGCACACATTATATCCTTTGGGTTTCTTGAATGGAATACAAATCTTAAATAAATTCATAATATGAGCAGTGGGTAAAAATCAATTCAGGTTTTGGGACATGTTTTTTTTGTTTCTTTTGTTTTTTCTTTTTTACCTACGAATAAGATACATACAATTTGATGTGAACTTACCCATGAGTTTACATTTAGAATTTTTAGCATTACATAAAATATGTTGTTGGCTTGCGTGTCACTTTTCCTAATGGATACCTAAAAGGCTGCCAAACAAACCATTTACAAGAGGTACAGGTCATTTCAATGCTAATTTAGCCAGATAGTCATGCTGACTTCCACTGGATAGCTGCTTTGTTAGACAGATATCTATACATGAAAAATGTGTTGACATTTTAACATCACAAACTCACTTCAGCAGCCTCCAGCTGTAAACAAATGCTTTGTAATTAAGCAAAATGGCCCTTAGAGAGACCTAAATGGTTCTTATACTCCCTAAATATTTTCACAATTAATCACCTTACAATATATAAATTCATAAATAAAGGGTGTTTAATATGATTGACCAACACAAAGTCTTACATTATTGTGATGAGAGGGAAACATTCATTTTACTAAAAAAAATTTCTCAAAATTGTGTTAGTTATATGTATTTAGCCCCCTATTGTTCTAATACACTTGAATAAAATTCAGTGCAACCAGGAAGCAGAAGTAGCGAAACCTCAGTAGAAACCAACGTTTGCAGTGTTAGCATCGGTATACTGCAATATTTTCAAACATTCTAACTAAATCTTCCTGTCTTGGTTGTCACTCTCTCTATACATTTTTGTCTGTTGTATATAAACTCCTTCTCTACAAATCAAATGGCAAGATGTTATTTAGTGCTAACAGACACAGTCATACCAACTACAGAAAAGTGCTTATAACTGCCTAGTTTAGAAGTTCAGAAACCAATTATACCTTAAATATGCAAAAAACAACCACAGTAGAAACAAAGTGGGCACTGCTGCAGAAGCTTACATTCACGGTCTTCCTCATATCCGCTTTTGGGGGTCCAGGCAATCATCAACAAGGAAAACGAATGAATCCCATTGGAGTTACTCAGAAAAATCTGCAGATAGGAAGGGGGGGATGATACACAGAACAATGTTACCTGAAGGCACTTAAAACAAAAAAAATCATATATAGAAGCATATAGTGAGTTCTGTCTAATTCCTTAATTTATCATTAGCGGGGACAACGAGCGCTTCCAGAATGAGGGCTGTGTTCAATATTATATATCCAAGATAATGCTAGAGAACCTGTGATGAAACTTGGAGTTTCCAGTTAGCCAATGATTCCTTACTGTTTGTGCAAAGAGTGACTCTTGAACCTCTTCTTAAACCTGAACAGAATGAAGAGGGTAAGGAAAATGACTTTTCTCTTTGAGTTTGTCCATCATTTAGTACAGATGTCATATATTCTATATAACAGAATGACAAGCTAAATGTCATTTGCCATACTTCTGGCTTCAATCCTTTGTTGATGTTAGAAAATAATATTCAATAAGCAAATCTTTAAACCCTAGCCTTTTCTACCATTGACTATTACTGTCTTTGTTTGAAAGTGAACTTAATCTTTTTGACCTGGGTAACAGTTTTTGTAATTTCCATCTTATTGTATTTAAGAAAAAAGATATAGTTAAAAAGAGCATAAAACTGACTCAGTCAGAAAGATACCAACTCACACCGCTCTAAAGACACAGCAGGCAGTACCAGCAAGAGGGTGATGGTGGAGTGACTTCTTGTGTTGCTGTTTGTGAGTGTGCATGGTAATGGTTGTTTGAGAGGAAAATGCATCTGTAAAATGGCATGAGCCGTTGATATCTGGTTTCACTGGGATCAAAGAGTCTGGGACAGTCATTATCTCATATGCTGAAGCATTAGAGAAAATGGCTTATTTTTACGAGATTGCCAAATGTTTGCCTGCTCTCTGTGTGTCGCTGTCCTTAAGAGTGTCAATATTATTGTGGTGCTAATAGCTACTTACATAGTTAATTTCTGGATGGAGCTTTTCTTGGTCATTACCTTTAAACTGTGAATTGATTCACATTTCCGTTGAATCTATAATGTTACTTTCTCTGTTCCTGTAGAGACTGGTAGAGGCAGCAGAGGAAGCCCACCTACAGCATGAAGAAAATCCCGACCTGCAGGTAAGTCAGTGCATACATGTTTTCAGTCAGTATTACCTTAATGTAAACTTAATTTTAATGGGCATGTTCATACCTTATTCTTAGAGCATTAAAGAAAATATTTGGTGATAATCAATGTTTGATCCGTTTATAAATATTTGTGAGTATAAAAGAAGGCAGTAAGTATCTGGAAAAATAAGTGTGGCCACATAAAAAAGGCATTTTGGAATTAGTAATACTGTTTAACTTGTGTACACTGCATTATTTTCTCCCTTGACAGTACACATCCGTATAAAATTATTTGTACTTGTGTATTTCAATTGATCACTTTGCTAAATGTATAGTCTCACTGGCACTGTTGAGTAACAAAGAAACGTCTAAAAATGAAACATTTGGTTGCACAGATTTTTACACTGCAGTTATTACGAAGGTGGAGTTTGTTCAGTAACCCAAAATCCTTTTTTGCACAATCAGATAGTATTTTTTTTTTACCTTGAAAATTTGTTTTTTTGAGCAAATGTTCTCTGGTTTTGTTAAAGCAATAGGCTGTTGGGCTCAGGTAGGTTATGCAGGTAGGTTAGGATTAAGCAATGGCTTGTATACTTTATATTACTACAACTAATATTAGTCTTGTGAATGCCAAGTAGCACAGGGAGCAAGAAAGTTAATCATTAACGTATTCTAGATTTGTTTATTGCACAGCCACTTACTATTTTGGCATATCAAAAGAAAAAAAATATTACATGGGTCTAAATATTAAAAAAACAAAGTGGATTTTGAGAAGCATCAAACAACCATGAAATATGTACATAACCTAGTAGGCGCCCCCGTTTTCAATAGTGTATATGCAGAAAGTGTGTACAATGTACAGGCACCTACTGCACAAGGAGACAAGTTACTTTCTCTGTAATATCACTGTCCAGAGTTGTATACATAGTCTGATGGCCCGCAGGTGGTATATGTATGTATGTGTGTGTGTGTGTGTGTGTGTGTGTGTGTGTGTATTCTTTTTACGGAACTATGGAGAAAGTATTCCAAGCTGTTTTCACCAGTTCAAGCATTCAGAATGCCTTGGTGAGTAAATCATCAGTGCAGACACAGTGTTTGCATATCATAGCATAAAATTGACAGTATTATTGGGCCAGGGTCGCGATAGTTTGGTAATATTGTCTTTATTACATAACAGCGGCTCACATACTGCATCTGAGAATTATAAAGCCAATGCCAACATTGTTTAACATTCTTGAAAAATCTTTGGCAGCCTGGTTTACCTGTAACTAATGAAAGTTGGAATGACTATTTATGCATCTAATAAAAAAGGTGCCGGTGTGATGAATAATAAATAAGGACCAGATAAGATGGAAGATCAAATTTTACCCAGCTAGACATCTTGCAATACAAAAATAATGGTGCCTTCAGCATCATTCTAAGAATAATTTATTCTAAAATCAGAATCTTTGAGTACAAGGTCAGAAAAGGCAAATACAATTACCTCTGGAAGCATAATTATGACAACTCCGGTTTTTAGATTAAATATGACTTCCTTGCATATAAAATTAAGAGAATGCTGTTAGAAAACACTTTGTGTTTGCTTTTCTTACTTTTCAGTCTTACTGACCCAATAGTTTGTGGGTATGATGTTAATGTGCTTAAATGCATAAAATGACTAGAAATACATTATTAGTAATAACTGCACCACGGAAAATGCCAAATTTGTTTGGTGATTGCAATTTCCAACTATAATGGATTCAACTTGGGTATAATGGTATTCCCAGATCAGAGTTCTGTACACTGAGGCAAATGCAACATAAATCTATAAAGCTGTTTTAACCAAATCTAAGATGAGACAAAGGAAAAACGATGTCCTTGCCACAAGAAAGATACTTTGCCACAAAATAATATACAAAAAATATCTTATTCCTTACTGATGACAAATTTTGACCTAAAATAAAAAATAAAAAATGAAAAAAAACAACTTTAAAAGACATTTTAGATTTCCGGCAAAGGGGAGTTAAAGTTGTTTTGATTGTCTGAATTTACCAAGAAAATAATAGTATGGTTGTAATTTAGACAATATTTAGTGATTATTTTTGGCCAGGCAAGTTTATTTGTATATTACACTTTCAACACAAGGCAATTCAAGGTGCTTTACATGATTCAAATATTTTGAA
Organism: Apricaphanius iberus; assembly: GCA_028564705.1. Classification (NCBI taxonomy): domain Eukaryota; kingdom Metazoa; phylum Chordata; class Actinopteri; order Cyprinodontiformes; family Aphaniidae; genus Apricaphanius; species Apricaphanius iberus. The sequence goes on from JAPXFQ010001412.1 coordinate 6,455,743, forward strand.
GTTAAACAAATAATCATTAAAAGAAGGCTTAAATTGACATTTCAAAACTAGCAATATTAAAATACTAGAAACCATAGACAATAAAACAATGCATTTAGCATTTGATCAAAAATAATTGGTATGAAAATTTTAAATGGGCAAACAAGAAATAATTAGCAATTGTGTAAAAGCAATAACAGAATAAGTTACTCATAAGCAAGTATAAATAAGCACGTTTTTAATTTAGATTTAAAAGAGTTTAAAAGACAGTCAGTAGATTACAGCTGGAGGACCTGAGTGATCTGGAAGGTTTTTATCGTGATAGCAGATCGTTAATGTACTCTGGTGCCAAACCATTAAATTTTGTTTACAGTTTACAACAATGATGTCTTAACTATTCAGCGCCTTTCATGTACTTTTATTCTTTGTGTAAAGTATGCTTGTGATAAGTTAATAAACAATTATATTAGAATAACTTTAAACCTACAATGGAGGAATAAATGGAAGTCCAAAATCTGGCGTATCTACAAGTTTGCATGTGGGCATATCTTTTTCAACCTTCTCATGTCCCTGATGTTATAGTAGATGAAACATAAATTAACAATATCTATTTTTAGTGTAAATTAACCATTATAAATAACTTTTTTATGTAGTGAAATAAACTGCGACAATCACTTTCTTGTTTACCATAAGTCACGATTGATATTTAATTTTGAACACAGACTCACAAAGATATTCATTGAACACATCCTGAACTATTTCAGAGAAGTTCCTCCCTCTGTTCTGCAGATTTAGGCAACTGCTTTATTCTAATCACATCTGCATGCACACCCCCAAACCAAGCTGCTGCCTTCATGGTTCTGCCTCAAATCCATTTTAACAGCTTTAATTTTGTGTGAGTGCTGCTTTGAATTGTGTATGTCATTTGCGTGTTTGGCAGGGCAGCAGTTGTGTATATGGTTTTGTGTGCTTGATGTTTGTGTCTGAGTTTGCTGAACGTCAAGCAGAGTTTAGAACAGAGTTTGTTAAAGTAGGAGGAGCGGCACAAACTTGAGGTCTTAAGAGGAGCTATGATACTAAGTCGACTTCGGATAATTTGCTGCTAAACCACTTATGAATTCTGAGTGCTGGTATCTGTGTATGCGTTGAGTAAGTGTTTATTTTGTCAGTTCTTTAGAGTATTACAGTGAATGCCGTGAGGTTTTCTGCTATCAAAGGTTCTACAAGGTGATTAGATACTAAATTAACAGCTGTCCAGCTCTGAGGATTTTACCAAATCTGTTTGGCCTGCGTTGGTGATCTTGATTTTTGCACATCTTCTGAGTTTTCCATCTTTGCCAGAAGAAAAAAAGAAAGATAAGAAATGTTTTTAAAGTACAAGTGAACCTAATATGATTGTTATTATATTATTATTAGTACTGGGTTTGTCACACACAGCAAATGTGACACTTGCTATTTTATTAAAATGATCATAACCGACTAGGTTTAGAAAGCATATGCAAATGAATAATGTTCTGAGCTCTTCAATACCGAAGAGGTATTCATTGAGTGATAACGATATTAGACTAGCTCAAATGGACTGAAAAAGATCTGGCTTAAAGAGCATTACTCATTTTCCAAGCTACTTAAAAGTGAAATCACATGTGCACAATTTTGATATGTCTTTTTTTAAATGTATTTATTCTCTAAGTAAGTCAAGCATTCTGAGCTCCGTGGGGCAGTTTTTGCTCTTTATACAGCTTATGCTTAGTGCACACTGTTAATATGCTCACGTATAGTGCCCTTCAGCTATGTGATTTTTCTCCGTCGCTATTTTATAAAGGTTGGGATTTAAAAAAAAGAATATTGTCCGCTGGTGTTTGTCTTGTAAAGATCTAAAATATTCTAATAATTAATAAATTTGTATACAACAATAAAGCATAATTGACTCCAAATAGTTGGAAATTAGTTGCAAATGATGTAAAATAGCATGTGGAATTTAAACTAAACTGTTTTAAAAGATATGATCATATTTTAAAATTTGAGAAATAAGTTCTGAATGCACACTGTAAGTTTATCCCCACAACTAAGCTTCTCTTAGCTGATGAATTTATTTTTTACTTAAGCTTCACATACCATCACACATACACACACACACGCACACACACACACACACACACATTTTGACATTTACTCACTTTTTTCAAAGTTGAACCACAAATACAGACGTTATGAATCACAAAATGTTTACAGAATTAAGCGAATAATACTTCACATGTAGCTAAAAGATCAAAAATGTATTCAGTTATCTTTAAAATTTTCTCATGGTTCTTGCATTTACAATGAGGTACAGTTAAACCCAAAATTGGTCCTATCCCTGGCAGGCAGGTTTAAAATATTTTTGACATAATTTATGTTCAGACTGGAATGAATATTACCATTTTGGCGTCATCGACCTGAGACCTGACATAAGCTGATACAGAAATTGAGGGCATAGACAAAGATTAAAGGAGACATATAATGGAAAATACACTTTTTTAGCCCTTAAATGCATGTAAATGTGTATTTTGGGTGTTTAGGAGTGCAGACAACTTACATTTATTCTCTTCTGGTGCTGTGTTTATATCTTTACATTCTTTTTTGGTCATATTTTTCAGTCTGTTTAGTTTTTTTCTATTCGCTATTACGTTTTCTTGTCTATTACGTCACAGCATTTGTTGTTGAACTGCCAAATAAGGTAATGGACTTCCGGGTAACCAATTTCGTGAAGGCGCCATTTTTTCTCCCCCACAGCGATTTTGTAGTCCAAGGTCAGTCATGTCGAAATTACAAGAAAGCAAGTCAAAATGTTCAGTTATTGGATGTATTAACCCACACAAATCCCCACATCGACCCCCAGCATCAGAGCCTCTGAGAGGTGCCTGGTTAAATTTTATTTTTAGTGGAAATATACCGACATCCGTGGGGAAAGTTCTCCTCGTTTGCGCGAAGCACTTCGAGGACGAGTGCTTCAGCAACCTCAGTCTGTATCAGGAGGGATTTGCCGAAAGACTTCGTCTGATTGAGGGGTCAGTTCCTTCTCTCCACAGAAACGACAGACAAAGCAAAGTGGTAAGCTTCAAATAACACTAAAATGACAGCAAACTTTATTTTAGACATGAATGTTGTGTGTTGATATGTCGTACTGGCGATTGTTTTGATAGTTGTAGCATTGTACATTCTGCTTCTGTTAGCGATGTGTGCTAGCTTTTAGCTGAGGATATAACTGTACTGCATGCTTTGAATAAAATGATTGGGCTTTTTTTGCCGGTTTTTGTCGTGGGGTACACATGATGTACATGAATTTAGCGACGACATCTTCGTGATAAACAGTCTATCTGCCGGTAGTAATCGTATCGCTGCTATCAGACTACAAAAATGTCCGAACGGGGTGGAGCGGAACGCTCTGTAACCTGGAAGGGGAGGGCATGAAATGTTTCGCTTACATTTAAAGGGACCGCACGAAAATGAGTTGCTCTAAAGATGCTCCTCAGAACGGTATAAGGAGGGTCTGTGGGGCTACAATAACATGGAATTCATACCAAACCACTGTGGTTCTACTTTACATAGACCACAAGTGAATGATTTACATGTGAAAAGGAAGGATTTAAAAGCATGATATATCTCCTTTAAAGTGATGGTGAGAAAGCCTTCCAACCTCAAAGACTGAAGTTCATCATCAAAGGTAATTTCTTAAAATAAAAATAATATATAGTCAAAACATGCAATTTTTGACATTAAAATTTTACCAGAGATGTTGTTAGTTTTGGCATTCACAGTGGGAAATGTCTTTCTGCCATATAAAATACTATGATTTCAGTTTTCTTTTCTTTTTTTCAGGCATACTGCCAGTAAATATGATGTAAATTGGAGAACAAGTTCTTCTAAATTCTTTGCAATGTAGTTGGCAGTTCTTTCACCCTTTTTAAGAATCTCTAAAAAATACAGTATTTTTATTCCATACATTGCTTTCGTAGCTTGAATATAAAAAAAAAAATTCATTGAAATATTTACTAACAGAACATATTTTTTAAAATTTTAAAGACCCGCTTAGTAACTTTGCCCTCTGTCACTCTATCAAGGCTTGGTTCGAAATGCCACTGTCGTGAAAATCACTGGGATGTGGGGAGGTGTTTCTGTCTTCGCTGTGCAGTGTCGGCCTGGGTCCCAATTTTACAGTGCAACTTTCACTTTAACTTATAACATTTACATGAGAGACACACATGTAGGGACCTTGCGGTGGGTACCCCTTCAGCTCTAGAGGGAAAGCCCTTCTTCGGGCCTCCCCTCTGGTGGGGATTGGCCTGGGGTGGCGTGTGTCGTCCGTCGGTCGGCTGCTTGCGGGGAACCCTTGTTGGCCGATCCCTGGTGAGCCCTCCTGGGGGGCACCCCTGATCCCCTTGACCTCCGGGTCGTGGGCCGGGCCCGCCCTGGCGTAGCTGGTTACCAGGCTCTGGCGTAGCTGGTTAGCACGGGAGCCCATGGGCTCGTCCCTGCGATCTCCTGGGCCCCAGCTTTGCTACTGCTGGATGTTCCCCTAGGGCTTCCATCTGTTCCTCTCTTGGGGCGGTGGTCGGCCCTGCATGGGTCCACCTGTGGCTCCTGCACTCTGGGGAGCTCTGGAATTTATACATCTCCGACCTCCTTCATGTCTGCATTGACTCCTGTAGGACAGATTGACGGCTCCTTACACCACCTATCAATCACCTGCATGGGGAAACGTTATTTACACCTGCAAGCTCACACACACACGCATAGGTGTGGGGACATTGGTCTGTACGGACATGTTCTTGGGCTGAGGTTATCATCAACAGATAGTTGGTGCCAGGACATAAGCGTGGTATTCATAAATCTATTTTTATGTGTAGTGAATTTGTAGTTCTTAGTTCATATTACTGGAATCAGTTTTGTTAATGTTCTTCTATTCTGTTGGTTGTTTTTGTTTTTATTTGTTTTTCCCACTTCTCTGCCGTCCAACAGAAGTGGAGGACTGGGGTGTTTTCTTGTGCTCTTTGGTTACCTCCCTATCTTGTATCATCAGTTTACACTCCTACGTGCCCTTCTCTACTTCATCGCCTTTCTTTCTTCCTTTTGGTTTTCTCATTTTCGTGTCCATGACTTCAAGAAATTAAACAAACAGTAATCATTAATAAATATTTCTCATGCATATATATCAAGTGGAGTAGTATAGCAATAGTATAGCTGCAATGCTCTTCCTGAGAAAATAAATCTGTTGAGCTTATACTTGGTACCAATTCTGAGTATCAATCTGCTACACAGGACACGTTAAAAAGCAAAAAAATTAACAAAACAGTGATTATGTTCCAAAGAGGAATCATTTTCTCGTTTCAAACTGATTTAGAGGCAAATTTATTTCAAAGCACGCAATCATTTTACCCTGTAATATAGTTGACATTTTGTTTATTTCCTCCACAGTTCAGATTTAATTTTATGATCTTTTTGTAAACATTTTAGATTTTTCATTTAAAGTATAAAGATGAACATAGAGGAACTGTAACAGTTTTTTGAAGGAAGGGAGTTAAAATATTGGCAATGTCCTTTCAGGTAGGTGTTTTATATACAAAAAAAAACAAAACATGTTTCACATAATGAGTCAATTAAACATATGGCTAAATAACTACTTGTTCAATATACTGCTATTTTTATTGTTGTATAAAATGCTAGTTGTTTTGTTAGAACTATATGTATAGTATTTTATTTTAGTACCCATGGCAATACAAACCCAATACAAATTTACCTTGGGACAGTAAAAATCAATCAATCAATGTTAAACCGTAAAAGTCGGTCCTGACGTCAATTTTAAGACAAATATATTTACCATATTTACAAACATTTAATTCTATTAATGGAGACATTTTTTTCATAACTTTGTAGATATGTGTGAAGACAATAGCATATGCCACTTGCCTGTCATGTATGTGCTTGCTTTTTGATTTAGTGCTTGATGAGTACTATCTTTTGGTGGGATCACAGCAGCAATTTATGCCTGTAATTATTTGCCAGCGATTAAATGAGCCCAACAGCTGTAAAAGCATAGCCTGAGCCGATGCCGCCTGATAGAATAGTGTATTTTGTGTGGTGTTTTACATTATTCACCTGAAGACAGCAAAATACTACTAAAAATATTTGTTGCACAAGCATGGCAATATTGTGTATCTAGGTCTCTGAGAATGGATAGAAAAAAAGGAACTAGAGAGGGTTTAAAAAAGAAAACTTGAACATGCAATCATAGTTCAGTCATTAGCAGATGGTTATTGGCATGGTGTTTGGCCACAGTAATAGCACTTGCTTTGATAACATATCTAAATCATGAGGTTCTGCAACACAGTTGGTGGTTCAGGATAAGGTAGAAAATAATATCAGTTCTCATGCAAACCAGACATGAAGTTTGTCCGTAGACATACACTTTTGAGCTCACAAGAACAACTAAAACATTTTTGCCTGTCTCCTTCAATAAAAACATGGCAAAATATGTGTCCAAAACAGAAAAAAAGTTTCTTTTGTACCACTTATTTGAATTTTAAACTTAGTATCACCAAGTAAAGTATCATTTGAATTATTGACCTATCAATATCCATTCATTTCATATACTTATTTTTTAACATATTAAACAATAATGAAGATTTCTGATAAGCATAATTTGAATGAATTAGAAAACAATAAACAATTCTTCATCAATAGTTAGGTTTTGATATGGTTGATATTTTTCCCCACCTAGTGTTCCTTTCTAATCTAATAAGAATACATATTTTTTTCCCCTCACTGTCATTGTTAAAGGTTTTAAAAAGAACACTTTCAAAAAAAGCTTAATTGAAAAAAACACAATAAAACCACGGGGCTTTTGGAGGGGTGCAAAATGAAAGTACAACATTTACTTAACTATTAATATTTAAGTTAAAATATAATAACATTTACATTTAAATCGGGCATGACAATGACGTTATTTTTACATCTACCAGCCAGTAGCAGCTAGAGTTAAAAATGCATTTTGTCCTATACGGCCCCTCATAAGCAGCCATGGGTTGCGGATTGACAGATACGATCTCTATGATTCTACTATATGTTCAGCTCTGCTTGGCTGGTTCTAGGAAGAATGGTGGATTCAACAAGTGAAGCAGGTTCTTCAGAGAACCGGAGATATTGTTAGCCATCGCTGGAGAGGAATGACTGCAGAAGATCCAAAACGAGAGTAGTTTTAGGTTAAGCCTACACTATATGGACCCACATAAAAATTTAAAGGGCATCAAACACACTTAGTATCAAACACACATATAGAAATGGAAACTTTCCTCCTGGATCACTAAGCTAAGTTAACTTTACTAACATTAGCTGTTAGTTAAACTCCTCTAAAATACCTTCCTTGCTGGATGCATTTCAGGTTGGTCACTGCGCATTTTAGCAGCGAACCAGGCAACCCAACAGCTGGAATGACGTTTCTATTATTACCACTACAAACTAGATGTCCCCATCATGCTCATGTTACATATACAACCTTTAAATCAGACCAAACTCTCCTTTTTTTTGGTCAGTTAGAATTACTAAAGCTATTACTCTTTGCCACATACTACAATACTGAGATAAATATGTCAGAGATTTATTATTTAACATTTTCAGAGTCAGTTTACCTACATTTCCAATGCATTTGGTAGCATTGTCGTTAAACTATTCAGGTATCTGGAGGTCTTGTTCACGAATGAGGGAAAATTACGACGGGAATCAATAGGTGGATTTGTAAGACGTCTGCAGTTATGCTGCCGCTGTACCAGTCTGTCCTGGTGAAAAGAGAGCTGAGCCAAAAGACAAAGCTCTCGAGTTACAGTCAACCTATGTTACTACCATCATCTATGGTCTCAAACTCTGGTTGGTGACCAAAAGAACGAGATCACGGATACAAGCGGCTAAAATTAGTTTCCTCCGTACGGTGGCTGGGCTCTCCCTTAAAGATAGGGTGAGAAGCTCTGTCATCCAGAGGGGACTCTGAGTAGAGCTGCTGCTCCTCCACATCGAGATGAGCCAGTTGAGGTGGCTTTCGTTCTGGTCAGGATCCCTCCTGGACGCCTCCCTGGTGAGATGTTCCGGGCACGTTCTACTGGGAGGAGAACAAGGGGAAGACCCAGGACAAATGGTTAAACTCCCCAAACTCAGAACAGATCTGAAGAATGAACGCTGATGCACCCGATCTCAACGTTGTCTAGCATTATCTAGCAAATAAAGCTTAGCCACTCACTCGTTACGATCCACCATAGTTCAGATTGTACGGCAAAATAGAGCCCCGCCCATGCGTTGTTTTCTTCTCAGAAGCAAGCTATGGAAGCCAAAAAGTACATACATCAAACCTCATCTGTTGAATGCGTTGCCTGACGCAGACCAACTGTGCTGTGTGAATTCAGCATAAGGTACATCGTTTTTAAGATCTGCCTAAAAATTCTCTACAGGACTACAATCAGGGTTTTTTGACGGTCACAACAAAACATTGAATGTCTTGCCCTTAAGCGACTTTGTAACCACTTTGGCTGTATGCTTCAATTCATTGTCTTTTTGGCAGACAAATTTCATCACAATTTTAACCTCCTGATTAATGTCAATAGATATGCCTTTGTAATTTTTACAATTTTTCCTCATGATGTCATGATGTCTTTTTCCTTCAAATGTAACAATTATAATTTTTCCCATGGATGAACCAGACTTGTAAAACTATACAAGTCTTCTATTCTTGATATCTTGACTGATCACTTTTAAATTTCCCATCATGTCAGAAAAGCAGTGTGCTCATTGTGTTGTCTTAATGTACATCCAGAGATTTGTATGCAGTTAACTCAAATGTGTCAGTCAACCTATCAAAAGTTTCTTAATCTGTGGCATCTTCATCTGAGCTTTCCTTTATTAACATAGTAACCATTCTGTATGTAAGCTTCTGATTTTAGAGACAATAATAAAAATATATGACAAATTCTTTCTCATTATTTAGGCATTTAGCAAAAAAAATAATTTAGATAATTTTAAAGACATATCATACTTTAGAATTCTTCCTTTTTACATCTAAATCATTTAGTTGTGGTCTATATAGAGTGGACCTGTAATTCTTAGTTCTGAATACATCAGAGGGCGACTGTGGCTCAGTCGTAGAGTAGTTGGCTTGCAATTGGAGGGTCATAGGTTCGATTCCAGCTTCCTCCAGTCACATGTCGATGTGCCCCTGGGCAAGGCACTTAACCCCCAAATTCTACATCGTCCTACCGACCCATGTTGGCTATCGGTGTATGAATGTGAGTGTGAATGGGTGAATGTGGCTTCAATGTAAAGCGCTTTGAGTAGTCTAGAAGACTAGAAAAGCGCTATATAAGTTCAGTCCATTTACCTTGGTGGGGGGGACTGCCTTTTGAATTATGTTTTGGCATTAATTCACTCTTTCATGCGAAAATAAGTTGAAATTTGCAGATAAAAAAACATAAACAGCAGTGTTTTGGGTTATGGTGGGGGGTGATATGTGGGTTCATTTTAATCTGTAAAGCACTTTGAAATGGTATTTTGTATGAAAAGCGCTATACAAATAAAGTGTGATTTGCTTTGGGTTACAGTTGCTCCTTAATATTAAGGCAGTTTCCAGAAGAATGTAACAGGACATTATGAACCAAATTAGATGCAGTAACTTTCAAATATAGTAACAAAACACTTTTTACAGTATTTTTCAGAAATATGCACCACATTTTATGGACTAGAAGCTGCTACTTTTTTTGCATGTTTTGAACCATGCAATCCGGTGCAGTTTATTTATAGATTTTTATAGCCAACCCCCACTGGAGGGCCTCCTCGATCTATGGACAAGTTACGTTCTTTATCTTAAGGGATACTGTGCCTTTAAGATTCCGGAAGAGAGAAAGACAGGAGCGAGTTTGTGCGAACAATAAAAGCAAATGTGGAACAAACAGACATTAAGAGAGTGAGACAGTTTGTGAAAACAAGTTTTCATCCACAAACCCTCATTATGGAAAACAAACGAAGAAGTATATATGATGCCGCTTTTAAATTGAAGGCAGTCGATCACGCTTTTAAAGACGGAAAAAGAGCACCAGCTGCTTCACGTGCCCTTGACAGCAAGTGTTGCTGAAATGTTGCCAGCGTGAAAAACTCTCTCAATGCAATAAGATGAAAAAATTTCTCATTTTCTGAGATACTGAATTTGAGACTTTCATTAGTTTTCAGTTATTATCATGTAAATTAAAAGAAATAACATTTGAAATATATCATTATGTGTGTAAGGAATTAACCTGATGTACAAGTTTCGGTTTTTGACGCAATTAGTGAAATAAATCTTTTTCATGATATTCTAATTGTTTTTGACCAGAATCACAATGAACTACACTTGTGAAAGAGAAAAAAAAGATAACGTGATCTTCTTTAGTCTAGGTAGATAAAGGTCTCTGTCACATCTCAGTAAAATAAGAATCTATTTCTATAAATGATTCTATAAATAATTATATTATGAAGGACTCTTTGCAATACCACCGTGGACCACTTGGGATCCGCAGACCCCTGGTTTAGAAACACTGGATAATATAGCAAGACATTAGGTGCGGTCTCTTTAAATTCATTTGTGAGCGCTGTATACTTCACTCCCTTCAGGTTGCATAACCTTCCAGTCCCCCCGGTCAGCCATTTTTTGTAGTTTGATAGAGGTACAAAAATCTAACGTTGTGGAAACTTTATATTTTCAAAATACAAGAAGAATTTTCCATCCAGTCAGATTTTTAGCCAACAGTAACTATACATAAGATGACTGTTTAATGGTTCAAAACCTGATTAAAAAATATAATAATGTGCCATGTTTAGCAATGCATGTGAAACTCTGTCACTAACGCAACAATGCTGTGTAACTTATAAGCAATAAAAAAGAGACCTTTCTTAAATTATACAGAAAAAAATATGTACTAAATGGCTATCGTGTATTTAAGAAAGTAGAGTACTTGATGAAGAAAAAACATTAGCAGTTTTACAGGAACATATACTGACCCCATTACTGACAACCCTTTGACAGAAAACATGTCAGATACCACATAATTATAGTAATGCTACTACAATGAGACAAATACATCCTCAATTCTGTTCAGTTTTTTTATATATTGCTGATTCACAACAGATGTTCCTCACAAGACCCCAAGGTTTAGCATTATTTGAAGCATATCCTACCGCTTTGCTGGGTCTGTTATTTCCTTTGTAAAAAGGATGATGCTGGCGGAGGCTACTGAGGCTCTCTTTCCCACAACCAAAAAAATACTTTACCTGCAGGTGTGGGCAAACTACCATGAAAAATAACATTTAAACAGGTACTTTGCAGAGGTTCTGATGCAGTGAGATGGTGTAAAGAATTTTGTGTTAATAATCCAACAATCAAGCATTTGAACTTTTCCACTTGTACCTTCGGAATTCCTGAACTAGGATTACAAACCTGCAGAAAGAAAAAAACAATGGCATATTCACTTAATGTTAAGCTGGAAGTCCACGACCTTGTTTAGCAGATCCAATGCAAGTAGTGTGATGTAATATTTCAAAAGACATAATAGATAATAGAAAAAACTGAACATCTTTAAAAATGTAACCAAGCAGTATGCAAAAATATATCCACAGCACCTGGGGTGACTCATTTATGCTTTTTTGCATTCCTACAGACTCTAAATGCACAACACATTGCATTTAAGGGCTAAAGAAGTGGAATTTTCATATGTCCCCTTTAAATTACCTAAACGGAGAAGTTTGGTTTGATTTAACGTTAGACATTGAAAAAATAGGTTGTATGTCTTTTTATTCGGTGTAAACCTCTGGTTTCAACTGTATATGTCTCGTCATCAGGGGTTGGGCACTGCCTTCTATTATCATGTCTATCATGAACAACTACGTAAAAGAATTCAGAAACAAATATTTCTGTCATGAGGCCAGTAACAGTTTTGTTTTTTCAATTTGCACAAAATAATGCTGCATTGTTTTTGTGAATGTTCCACATTACTGTGAGCATACTAACATTTCCTTATGTGTGTGTGTTATGGCAAATTTTGTTTCAATTGCCCAACAAACTGTACAGAAACTATTGGTTTGGTTCTGTACAGTTTGTTGTTTTTGTTTTGTATTACTGTTTCTCTGCCGTCCGGCAGAGGTGGAGGACTGGGATGTTTTCTTGTGTTCTTTGTTTGCCTCCCTGTCTTGTGTCGTCGGTTCGCCCCTCTGTTGGTCCGGTTTCTTTTCTTCACCTTCTTCCTTTCTCCCTTCTTGTCTCAGTTTAATGTCCATGACGTCAGGAAATTGAACCCACAGTAATCACTAATAAAGATTTTTCATACATATACATCAAGTGGCGTACTACAGCGAAGCTGTAATACTCTGCTTGGGAAAGTAAAACTGTTGGGCTTGTACTTGGTACTCAGACACCAATTCTGAGTAGCATACTGCTAAACAGGACACGTTAAAAAAAAAAAAATTGCCTATTTTTTATTTTTATTTATTAGTATGTGAGGAACAAATTAAATAAGTCTTCCAACCCAGGCTTAAAATTTAGAACAGTGTCAGTTTTTGACATGCATGTACAAATTCATGTCTGCTTTTATAAGCACTTCCACACACCTGTGTTTGTTTCGCTGATGGTGGCAATCCTAATAGTGTGTTTTACTGGAGCACATGGTGAATAGAAGGTAATTATCAGCAGCTGAACTAAAAATTCCACATCCACGCTGTAGGGTGAAACCTCCTCCATCACTATTCGGGGTTTATTATAAAATGTTTGTGTGGTGTATAGCTACTGGATACATATTTGTCTGGCAGCGGTTTGATAGGAATTTTCTTATCTGTCCTTTCCAGAGCTCTTCTGCTTCCATGTGAAATTGGCACGGTAATCTGCTGCGATTTTCCTCCCTCACTCATTTACCCTGTGCTGTAAATAGGAAAGCAAGAGAGCAGTCTCCCATGGCCTCTCCAGCCAATGAAAGCCTTCCTTGGAGCTTGGAGACAAAACACTCAATATCCATCTCTTATACTGACTAAGAATGTATTCCTGGTCTGAAGGGAACAATCAAAGATATGCTTTGTACTTTACTTTTTTATTTATGCCTTGCCCTTACCTTCTTGTCTGAGATGGCTCTGAAGAGGACAGAGAGATAGCCACATGCTTGTTGATTTGCCAATTTGCTGTCCACACTGGTAACAAATACAGTTTGACTTGTAGGTCATTGTATTGCCTTTCTCAGTGTCCTGCCATATACATTGCGAGTGATGTGAAGGATAATTTTCAAATCATCCTTTTAAGTTGTTTAGTTACTCAAAAATATAATGCACAATCACACTTCAATGCTGTTTTGTCTCTCCTGTTTGCCAGCTTTACAGGCAAACTGTTTCAATCTACCTTTGTCGACAGATTTTCCCTGAGAGATGTGAAGACTCAAGAATAAATAACTCTGACAATTTGAAACTACTTTCAAACGATAATTCAGTAATAGAAAAATGGATTAAAAACAAAACAAAAACAAATCCTTATATGCACCAACTGGTAATTAATTTATTTGAATATATTATATTAAAATATAACATCATATAATAAATTATTTGCACAAAGGACTGAAATGCAGTTTCTTTTTGTCAGGTTATCACAGTGTTGTCAAAAGTATAATGTACAATGAATTATTAGAAATAATGTATTATTATTTCTACTTTATTTAAACAGGTATATCCCATCAAGAATAATCATACATAGTTAAAAATTGGAAGACACAAAGCTGAAACCTAATACAATATTTACTATTACTTATTATTTACTATTTACTATATACATGAGAGAGGAGAAATAGAAGAATAGCTGTATGGTTAGCCACAAGCCGCTGATATTAAACATTTTAAAGTTGTGAGAAAACCTGTATGATTTAAAATGTATTTTAATTGTTGGCTTTGTTTAGAACGGATCCCTCGTGTGGCTGGCTGGAATACTTCTGAGTGTTAAAACTATAAATGACCTATGAGGACAAATATTTGTTATTAACTGTTTTTTTTTGTAGTTGCACATTAGTTTGGGGCTGTTTAGGAACTGCTATGACAGGAAAGATAAAAACCTGATTTACTCTTTTTTTCCTCCATATTTTACTGCTTCATTAATTTTACAGCATGTCATTTAATTTTGTTAAATTCTGAGCTATACAATATGTTACATACAAAGTAATGTTGATCATTTCCATTGCTGTTATTTTAATTTGTTGAGTGTACAACAGGCCTGTGCATTGGGATAATTTTTTCGCCAGAGTTGGGAAGCTCAGACTTTAAATTGCATAAAGTGAGATTTTAAGTATTGCATATCCACCATTACTTGGCCTCTCCTCCAAGTTATTTACTCAGACTGCTGCCTCATTTAAGCAGTGATTATCTACACCCATGGCCCCTAGTTATTTTCCAGTCACATTTCCACACTTTTGGAGGATGACTTCCCCCTTCACCACCGTGAAAAAACGGAGTTTGGATGTGACTGAGGAAAAGTAAAGATTAAAGTTAAAAGTGAGTACCAGAGGGTGGAGCGTCATGGATGACCCCCTCTGCCAATTGGTGTATTTTCTGTAAAAATAAAAATCCTGTTTTGCTGCTTATATTATTGTTTTATTTTAAGAACATTGATTTATTTTCAGAAAAAAAAAAAAGATTCATGATTTATTTTTATGACAAAATAAAGCAAGAATCTATTTTATCAGCATGTATTTTTGTATTAAGTCTGGGCTGTTCAGATAAAAAACTGCATCAGGTCTCCTTTGGTAGGCAAATCTGACCTTTGACTTTATAACTTCAAACCCACACGCACGCACACACACACACACACACACACACACATGTTGGGTTTCTATGTCTTGTGGGGACTTCTCATTGACATAATGTTTTCCGTAGCGCCTTACCCTAACCTTAACCATCAAAAATTAATGCCTAACCCTGACCCTTACCCCAACCTAACCATAACCTAAGTGTAACCCTGACACTAAGACCAAATTTTAAGCCTCAAAAATTGCTTCAAACTTGTGGGGACCGGGATTTTGGTCCCCACAAGGGAGGTCGGTCCCCACTTGGATAGTAAACTTCCAATTTTTGGTCCCCACAAAGATAGTAATACCAGGTCCACACATACATACACACACACATATATATAATGCAGTATGTAAGTTCTGTGGTACATGTGCAGTTGCAGTAGCCTACTCATGTCTGACAACACAATGTAGCAGCATGGTGAAGTTTCAGCCAATCATTGTAGAAAAGCAGAGAATTCAGAGTCTACCGAATGTAACAATTGTGCCCCCCCGCCTCCCTCCATAGCTCCCCTTGCACGCTGCGTCAGCTCTCGATGCTGCAGCTGGTGCATCAACAGTAGGGTAAGGGTAAACTGTGTGTGTGTCAGGGGGCTTTCAGCTGAGTAGCGTGTCTAAGGGGTGGCCTGGCGTGCCATGTCCCACACCTAGAATCTGATAGCCAACCTCAGGTGTAACCCCCTGATTGTCTGATGTTGTAGCTCAAAGCTTTAGAATACATTTAGTTTCAGCAATTGTAGGAGGAAAAAATATGTTATGTGAAAACATTTATCTGAAAGAAAGCGTGGGAAATACATTTCTTTCTTTTTTTTACTGCTGCCCCTCCTGTGCCACCCCTAAAAAAAAAAAGTCTGGAAGTGCCACACTCAAAGAAAAAAACCCAAAAACATTTCCACCAAATTGAACTGCGCAAGCTCGATTGTCTCGTCAGGTGATGAGGTAAAGAACCATACAAAATTCTGCTTAATTTATGCACGTTGCTCATTTCTTCTCTTCAACCCCCCCATCCCCCCAACTGGCTAAAACGCGTAAAGCAAACAAGTTTAACCCCTTTCGGCGAACGTATTCAAAGATGGCGATGTACCATGGCAGCCTCAGATGGGGGAGGGTGCACCCTCTTTATCTATAAACAACGTATTCTAAGACACAAGAACACTTTCATGATAATGCGATTGTGATTAGACCTCGGCAAAATACGTATCTTTCAAAGCAGTACTTGATTTTTATTAATAAAAAGCCAAATTTGTTGGCTTTTTATTAACTGGACCTTTAACACTTGAAATGAAGTCATATACATATATATAATTATATACAAAATTTTTCAGTTATTGTGTAGCAGAGTGGTTAGTGCAGGTGCTTAGAAAACAGAGGCCCTTTTATGAGTTTGAGTCCCATCCCCTGCTGTTTATTTTTGTGCCTTATAGCAACCTAAATATATTAGGTTGACCCAACACGTTTACATTTACTTCACTCAACAAAATTCATTATTGCTAAATCAACCCAAATCTGTTATATGGAAATGTTTTTTTTTGTTTGTTTGTTTTTTTGAGTGAGTGTTTCAGCTTTCGGTAAATGTGAACTGTTACACGTAACGTTACTTTTACTTTTTATACAGTGGTCCCTCATTTATTGCAGCGGTTACATTCTAAAAATAACCTCCAATAGGCGAAATCTGCGTATTCATCTTTTTTTACTCACATTACTCACTAGTTTAAATATCTCAATGTTCAAACCTTTGTAAGTTTAGAAAAAATAAAAGTATTAATTTAAGGAGGCGTCTCCACCCTTGCGCCATTGGGGTGCGTGTTTTTCCACTGACGGTCTCGGAGCAGTAACGTCTGTTTCCGAGTTTGAGTAGTTATTTGCGCCGTTTTTTCTTCTGGACTAGAAGATTCTTAAAATCAGGCATGATGAATTTGGCAAACGCAGGAGACATGACACGGGGAGGTTGAAAATTGCCTCCATTCAATCAGGAAGCAAAACACAATCCATGTTAATACGTTGTAAAGAAAGCATGGAAAATCGTACTTAAAAAAAAATAATCAGCAAAACAGGGTGAACTGCTGCGTTATAGCGAGGGATCACTGTAAATATCAAGAACAGGGGTCGTGCTTGTCCCCCTCATAAGTGTCTCATCATGCATTTTGTACAGTGTGCTATTTTGAGGTGCACATGAGCCACCAGGGAGCAGCATCATAAATCAGCCCCGGTGACATCGCAAATGTGCTGTAAGCTAATTATAATTATTACATTCTTAAAAATAAAACAAAAACTCTTTCAATATACAAAATAATTTATTATAATTTAATTCCATACATATTAAAATATATTGATAATTGATTAAATAAGTATGAAATAATTCAATGCAGTTAACTTGTGGCTATCAGCTTGTATAGACACACATATAACAAAGCAAGTGGAACTTTTTAGTTGAACTGTTCAATATCAAAATGTCCAGTGCAGATATTTCAGTCAGGTCAAATTGTAAAAAATGTCTATCACTTAACTGGACAAAATAAGAACTATGAATGTGTGCGTATTTGTGTGTGTCTGTTGCATATTGTCGATGCTGTTAGGTCAAAAAGCATTTAAAGACTCTGGCCAGTAGTACAAAAGGTCTTTATTAGAAGTATTATTACCTAAAATATCTTGGACCAATTTCTGGCCAGTGAATGAAAAAAATACTGCATGCAAAAAAATGGAGTTGAAAAATGAAATAAAAATAAACCTGTCAAAAAAAGCCGTCCAACACAAGTGGTACAAGTGATAAGTTCAGCAATGAACATGCAAAGAGAACGTCATTGAAAAGAAACCAAAATAAAGGCCACTATGGCCACAAAACCTTAAATGAAAAAGAAAAAAAAAGAAAAAAAACAAGCTTCAAAATGTACATTTACATTTTGATTTACATGGGAAATATCACAGTCACAAAATGTATTTTAAATATTTTACTTGGTCATTTGATTACTCCTGGTTGTGAGGACTGGCTGAGACAGCAAGTAAGTCGAGGTCTGCTTTTTCTTGATCTTTTAATTGGTGCTGAATAACTGATGCACTACAGTAATCGGGCCAAGTTTTAGAAAGTGCGCTTAAAAGGAATAGCAAATTCAGGCCAGGTTTAAAGGGCTTTGTTTCACCACAAGGCAACCATAACTCATAGCATAGTGAGCTACCCTGTAATGTTTTTATGTACTGTTTAATAAATTTCAATGAAAATACAATGAAAATATTGGACAGCGGTGAGAACTGGACTTTAAGTAATTCTGATGAAATATGTACCCACACTGCTCTTTAAAAAACCATCTAACATCAACTTGTCAAAATAGTATCACAAGAAAAAATGCTGTTGTTTTTTTTTACATCACTTTAAACTTACCTACATTTTAGCAGCAGATAATAGTGAATGTCTATGGCTTATTAAAAGCTTGATCTACATTGAATTAACCAAGGGAAACATGCAGCCAGTGCTCCAGTTTTTTGTACTTTGACTAACTTTTATTTGTGCTGCCTGTCTATCCCACACTGAGTGGGTGCTGATACTACATGTCCAATCTCTCAGCTTAATGCACTGCAGAGTTAAAGATCAGGTTGTTAACACAATGATCAGGGCCTGCATTAGTGGTACAGGGCACTCCTTCAGTGTACTGCTGGAAAAGCATAATTGACTTACTGAAAATAGTCATCCACATTTGGACACTCATATCTTTGCAGCATGCATACTGAAACACGTGCATTTACATCATGGTATCTCTGTTCTTACACCCACATCTATCACCAGTCCCACTGCAATGCAACTCAAAAAACTCATATAAACCCATATAAATTAAAATGACAGGGCGCTTGGTGTGGGTCTGATTTAGCATTTTAAATTTTTTCTTAACTCAAGCTGTTGTTTTTTTGTCCTAAACATCTGCGTTCTGGATTGCCAATGTCTGTACAGTCCCTTTCTTTGTTTTCAGAAACACTTGGAAGCAACTGTACCTGCTGTTTCCAAAACAAAAACGAACAGACCAAAAGCGGTTATGTCAGAGTGGATGAAAGGATTGTTTACTGGGAAATACAAAAAAGTAACTTAATTGGAAATGGATAATTAGTTGCATAAATGATTGTAACGGGACACAGACTGTAGACCTGTTGTACCCGCTTTATGCAATATTCTATAATGTTACTATGTCTATTAAATTTATTGGGAGTTTTGTTATTTTTTTCACAATAGCAAATGTACCACTGAATATTATCCAAAAAATATTTATATGAACCAAATGTTGATCATTCTTTATTGACTAGGTACAGCTATGTTTTTTAAAGGGTTCTCATGTTCTGTCTTACTGAAGAACCAGGAATCCCCCCCCTTCTCTTAGCAGTGTGTGCTTCAAGGTAAGGAGTAGTCATGCATGGCTGATCAACTATGCAAAGCCAGAGATCTGACAAGCGCAGTGCAGATAATCAATACAAAAAAAAAAATCAGTTTTGTTATTTCTCTAAATCACTTTTTTTAGTAAAGATAAATCTTTTTTAGCACCCATTATGTCAACAATTGATTACTCTGGACATATCTCATTACTAAAGCATTTTTAATATAAATGTTTTTTTTCTTTTAAACTGATCTTTCCATTGACTAGAAAGGCTCAAATTTAAGCTTTATGACCTTATCAATTATCAATATTAAAAGCTAGAGTTCAGCATAGATTGTTTCAAAGCTTTCCAACATTATAAATTAGAAAATTAATATCGGTCATGTAAGAAAAATGTTCACATATTAAAAGTCATTAGATCCCCTTTTTTGCAAAATAACACTGAAAACGTCTTGAAAGCATTCATATTTTACAGATCTCAAAATTAGCTGGCCAGAATATAAACCTTGTTTTGGTTCAATCTTAAAGCAAAAAGCACTGACTCCTGTCTTCTGGAAGTCGCCACTGAGATCTTGTTTGACTGAAAAGAATCTCAAAGTTTCAGAGAAACTACTTTATTTAAGAACAGATCAGATGTTACAAAGCTTTAAAGGTATCAGTCTTTATAATTTCATGTTTTGCTACATTGAAAGAGGCAGCAATCATATCCTTTTTTGTGGTACTAATTTGTTACCTAATTTAATTTGTTCATGACTGATATATGTTTTAAGGAAAGGAAAAGGGGAAAGCAAGTTGGACAGGCTTGTGACAGAAGAAGAAGAAGAGGAAGAGATTGAGAATTATAGAACATGTCCAAAATATGTAATGGCTGAAAGTGAGCAGGCCAACATAACACAATGGGGAATTGTGTGCTCCGGGTGAAGTTGGCTCTGCTTTAGTACTGCACTGGGAAGATCTAGATTGGTGTTGGAAACTAAAATTACTTCATTAAATGCTCTTTCACTACATTAACCTCTTAGAATGTTATTTATTTATTGATACCACAATGTATATTTTCACTATGTGAGGCTATATCTCAGACACCTATCAGACTATGAATCTTGACTCTGAACAAGGGTCAAGTGTTGCACTGTAAAGTTTGAGGTGGCATATAAACATGCACATTTATATTATAAGCTGTTATCAGTTTATCTTACAATTTTTTTCCCTTATTTTTGTGTTCCTGCGGCAGATAATGTGGACAAAATATTCAACCCTACATGCTCACCTTGAAATAAGAGTATCATCTTTGATAAAATGGTTTAAAGTCTAATCAGGCCTGATTAATTATTCTGATAAGCACAAAGCTTGCCAACTTAATTGATGGGTTTATCTGTGTTTCGCACTGTGCTAAAGGGATTGCTTTGTTTCCCTTAAGAACCCTGGAAGAGTTACCCCTTTGAAGGTTAATCATATGTGGGTGGTGTGTGTGCCTGCGTGCGTGTGTGTGCCTGTGTGCACGCGAAAATGTGTTGACGAGAAGTCTTTTTACTTTTGCCACAGTTGTTCAATGATGAATTAGAAACAAGGTATCTGTATGACATTATTGTCATTTATGTAAAATGTATTTCTCTTAAGATAATCTCCCTTTTTATTAGCTTTATACAGTTTGTAACTTCTTTTTACCTGTGTTGTATTGGGCATGGTGACCGTGTCTTGGTGCTTTATGAGTAAACCTTACGGACTTATTTACTAATGCTGCTCAAAAGTTTTGGCATTATCTTTTCTGTCCATGTCAACCTGTATAATTTGTTTTCTGTTTATTTTAGCGATACAACAATACCACTTTTTTCAAGCCGACACAATACCGATATTTAGATTTGCGTACTTGCCAATACAGAGTAACAATACTGATACTTCTATCACACATAAAAATGCGATGAATTGGAAGACAGGTACTTTCTTCTGATTGTTACAAATAATGATGGTGAATTAGAAAAAAATATATATTGATAGAAATGACCAAAAAACTAAAATTTCAAGTGAAAATAAACATTTTCTGTTAAATTATTTCAGAGTTTTCACATTTTAAGTATCAGTTCATGGTATCGGTTAACTGTAACCGATACCATACAGTACATAAGAGCGATATCGGCCCCGACACCCAATATCAGTATTGGTGTCGGTGCATCCATAGTTAATGTCTTAGAAAGTACCCCACAAAAAGTATTTATGTTCTCTAGTGGATGCTAAAACATGTCAGAAGGCTTTGTATTAAACACTTTAAAATGGCAGTCAATTAAATGGTACTGACAAAAATACGGTGTTAATTATTTGAAGCCTTTAGCATGTTCTTTTCAAAGACAGCCCTGTGTTGAGCTCCAACAAATTTTCTATCAAATTTAACTGCCTTCCCTCTGCCAAATAAGCCTCTCATCAGCATGATACTGCCATCACCTTGTGATGGCAGTATCATGCTATCATTGTGGGCAAAATTGTTATGTAGTTCAGGAAATTTAATTTTGGGTTTACCTGAGCAACCCATTTCACACATTACTTTGAAACTTCTGCAAAAAACAAACCTAATGAATATATTTCACACAATTTTAAAACTCATACTATTGTACTTTACAGACAGAGATACTGTAAATGCTGCACCAGCCATGATCACAACTTTAGCCTGCTTTAAAAAAAAATCATTAGCTTACTTTAATTGTTTAGGTTAATTTAGAATGTGATAAATGTTATTTATTTTTTGCCAAAATGCGCTGATATGTGTCCACTTAGTTTTAATACATGCCAGCCCATTAAAGTTTAAATTCTGGAACTTTTAATAGTTCTTGCTGTTAGTTACTTTCTCTTTTGCTGTGTTTTTCTTTCTTTTGCAAGTGCAATCTGTGGTGTCTTCTGAAGCTTTGGAATGCAGAGAGTTTTGTGCTTTCAATGTGTCTAGCACTATGATTTATTAATACTCTTCCTAGTTTGCGCAGTACTAAAAATACTTTGGAGGCACAGCACCTCATGCACAATGTAACTGGGCAAGTAGTGCACAGATGCTTAAGGTGGGATGTGTCAGCTCAGCAGCTTTTTCTGTAACATGCACGCCCTGGGATGATCCAGGGATTCAGGTTACCTCAGCATTCACTAAAGCATGTCACTAAAGTGACTAGGTTCTCTCTGACATTGACTGCATGACTCAGCAAGCTGAAAATATTGAGAATGAGACCCTTGGATCTGAATGACAGCTTAGGAAGAACTAGTTTAGGATTATACACAATTGTCTTTAAGTTTTAGCTTCGTGTCAATGTTAAGTCTCTTTGTTAAATTTTTTTGTCTACAGTACGAATACTTCAATGCAGTGCTGATCAATGAGGTCGATGAGGAGGGGAGGAATGTAGAGCTAGGAGGAGAGTTTGTCCTGCAGCCCAACGATCATTTTAACAACCTATCAGTCAACCTCAGCCTCAGTGTGGTCCAGGTACCCACCAACATGTACAATAAAGGTATGTTCACAATCCACAGTATATAGTACATTGGTTACAAGGAATGGGAATAGTGTTTAAAGATATATAATAAATTAAATAGTCAAACAGTCAAAGATGTTAAAATAAGTGGTTCAAAGTATAAAGCAAGGCCAAATAATCCAGCAAACTCATCATTTATGACTGAAAACACTTTAAGACCCTTTCTATTGTGTTGTTGTTGACACATATTCTAAAGTTTACTCCCATGGGTTCAGCTTTTTTACTTTTGGATAGAGCATCTATCTGAAAATTGTATAACTTTTGATTTTACAGTGTCACTTAATCCTTCTTTTTTTGCCTGCAGCAAGAAGGCTACCTTCTAATTAATATAAAAAAGCTAATTTTACCAGTGGTTACTACTTATAACCATTCATTTCACTTATAACAGTCTGAAATATATCCATAGATATTGTGCACTGTAGCTTTAAAGTTAACAATGTGATAATGATATCTGGGAAAGCGATTTTAAAATAACTTTATAAATAAGTTAACTTAAAATTCTAACTTCTGTCATTAGTGAATAATGTATGCCCCTATCAGGAGGTGGATATGACTTCATTATTTGTAACTGTTTGGTTCATTACAGCCACACATTGACCTAATTAGCTGTTCATAATTAGGCTTCTTCTAATTTACCATCAGCTCAGAACCAACAGGAGAATCCAAGGCCTTGTACAAGGCTCTGTGGACAAAGTGAATGTCAAGTTGACTTAACCGATCAACGAGAGGCAAAAAAAAAAGTATATAGAAAGACCAAGAGAAAAGAGAAGGAAGGAGCGAGAGAACAGGGAGAATGTAATTGAAAAAGAAAGTAGGTTAAGTTAGACTGATGGAAGGTCTAAGCAAGATGTTAATTGCATGCTGTAAAAAGAAGAGAAAACGCAAGTGAGAGTGACAGGAAAAAAGTTTGAAACTTAATAAATGAATGTGCATGGATTAAGAGGAACAATAATCTTTATGTGATTTACAGGCAAATGATTAGACTCAAAAAACCATATTCTTTACACAATGTAGCATTTGTTTAGAAGACCTCTTTGGCTCAGTCTGACATTCCTCTTCAAATAAGGTGGAGAGGGTTTCCTTTTAGAAATCATTTGTATTTGAAACATGTGATGAAGCTTCTGTGCAAACGTTACAATTAAAATGTAAATGTTAAATACTTTTTTGGGACATGTACCTGTTCATCTGACAAATACTTGTTATAGATTTTCTTTTTTACAACTTCCACAGGACTATAAAAAAAACAAGGATGGGAGCCAATTAGTACCCTTTTAAGCATTAAATGGCACAGATTTCTGATTTTGTTAATTGTGTACAGGCTGGTGTGAAAATACTGTCAAGCACCTGGCTGAGCTCCTTAAATTTTGGAGCTTTCCCCAGTGAATGAGAGGGAAGTTTCAGATTGGTGTTTGTGCTTATGTATAAAACAAATGCTCTTATTAAATAAAGGTTCTTGCAAACAATTTACCACTTAGAAACAGAAAAAAGGGCTCATCCCATATGTTGGATTTTGGGAGGAAACTATGAACCCAAACAAAAGAAATTGTCAGCTTGGTTAAGGAGCACTCTTGATGATCTCAATAATACCGTCATTATGCCCTGAGCGTGGACATGTCTAAATCTGAGAACCTGACTGGAGGCGAGTCCATCAATGGGGGCTGAGGTCATTGAGGTGGCTAAAAGCTCCCCGCCAGGTTTTTGGGGGGGATACACGATACTGATAATTATCAAATAATTTATTTAAAAGGGAAAAAATATCCTAAAAAATGTTAAAATAAATGATAAAATAAAAAATGTTAAAATAAAAAATCAGGTCATGTTCTCTATAGAAAACAATTATGAGTTGTAAAAAATATTTTAATAGAAGACACTTAAGTACAGTTGGAATAGAGCTCTGTGGTGTATATTAGTTTAACAAAGGATCATAAAATGACCAAGGGTCTCATTTATAAAACATTGCGTAGAATCCCTACTAAAAGTGTACGTACGACCAAAACAAAAAGTTTGGGTACACCAAAAAGATTTCTGATTTATAAAACCATGCCTGCTGTTGAATTAAATAATTATCATAAGTAATTCAATGCATGTTCAAGCAGAGACAAAATGGAGCCAATTTCCAGTTTAACATTTATTTTGAACAGATTAACAAATTGCAGTTTTACAGAGGAATTTGCCCCCGTCGTTCCCCTGTGGTCCAGATTTAAAGAAATCTGAACAATTAACTGATCTTCATTTCACAGCTTTATAGACAACCGGGCCTCTAGGCGTTTCTAATCTCTCCAATCAGAACATTTTCATACAGTGTCTTAGCCCTTATTGGCTGTCAGAAAATTATACAGTCATATGGGTGAGACGTCTTTTCTTAAAAGCTCCTTCTGAGTTTTATGGTTTTATGGCAACACACTAAATCTACAGACATCCTGTTTTTTACAGCTTGCAATAAAACTCACCCCAGAGTTTTATGACTTAAAAGCTTACCTGCATAAACAATAGTGACAGACCCATTTTTACAACCATGCAAACTATATAAACAGTCTTTTACCTTCTGAATAATAAAAGTTTAAACCCTATGCAGAATTACACCACACTACGCACAGGTGTAAGCAATTTCCCTTTATAAATCACGGTCTTCTTGGACGTTTGCGCAGATGAATTTGGCTCATATCCCGCCCTGACCACGCCCAAATCTGGCTATAAAAGGTCAATGCAAAGCAGGACATGAATATTGATGCATATGAAGAAGAGGGGAAATATGGCAACAACAAAAGAAAAACAAGAAGAGAAACTTTACGGAGATGTTGATTGAAGTGCTAGTGGGTGAAGTGGAGGCTAGAAGAGACATTTTATTTGGTGGACACAGCAGCGGTGTCACAAATAAAAGGAAGAACTGTGAGTGGCAGCATGTGGCGTCTGCAGTGCAGACTGTCAGTGCAACTGACCCGAAAAAAAAAGAAAAAAAGTGGTCGGACCTCAAAGTTGAGGGGGAAAAAAAACACTTGCCTCCCACCGCCAGAGTGGGTCTGCTACTGGAGGGGGTACGTGTACACCCGAGCTGACACATTGCTACCTTAAATGATACAATAAAAATTTTACATCCTGGCCGATCCTTGCTCCCTGGGTGAAAGCTTCCTGTCGAGGAGGAGGCGGCTGTGGGTCGGGGTTCTCATGCTGGGGAGGGGGTACGCCAGGAGGGAGGGGAATTTCCTCGGACGGGGCCCTTATAGTAATATGGGTGCAGTCAATTGCGCCGATTATGTTTGGGAACCCGGACATTGCTGCAAATTGCATCTTAATTTCGGCCTGCTCCCCCACAGTATATGGAAACGTGATGTATCGCCTGCTCATCTTAATGATCCCATCCAAGACTGCAGGCATTATTGCGCTCAGGGACGGCAAATGATTCAATTTCTTAATTGGCACACAGTCCCAGCCCTTTTATCTGAGTTTAAGGTTTTGAGATAAATTTTATGTATCTATTTTAATATTGAAAATGTTTTTAGAAGAGCTATAGCTCACTGCTAAGCTACAATATAGATATCATTACTTGTTTGGATGTTTATAATAACATGAATCCATAATTAATGTTTGGTGTGAGGTGAAATTATATGCGTAAGAGGAGTATGCAGTCTGGCTGCAGTTCACCACCTCACCAACTGCCTCGTCGATTCCCTCGTCTCCAAAATGTCCGTACGCACGGGTCAGAGTTGGCGTACAGGTGCACACATTTTCCCGTCAAGTCTGTTTTTTATAAATCACAACTTTTGCTTTGAAAGTGGCGTACGCCAGTTTCAGGCCCCGTTTTGTGCTTACGCAACGTTTATAAATGAGATCCCAGAACTTTTGTCTGCTTTTGTCTCACCTGCCAGCTTTAATTGCCATCATTCTACTTTTTACATGGAAAACTGATTTGTTGTTTAAATTTTAAAAATGCATCTTTAAGAGAGACTGGTAAAGATAGGGACAGGATTATACATCTGTTTATAAGTCGTCTTTTTTTACAACTGTTGTGTTCAACCACATGCACATAAAACATCCACACTTTTCTATTTTTTTTACAGAAACCTTTACATTGCAAAACAACAATGATTCACTTGAGTTAAATGTCATATTTAAATATCTGCGGTTTGAAATGACAGCTACCAAGAAATAATTTTGTTAAATGCCTGTTTCCTGAAACCCTTGTGTCTTTTCTCCCTTTTCATATATTCCAGGGTTTATATGCATAGAGTAAACACTACAAAGAAACTATCGATGAAAGAACAGAGAAATTGAAAGTCTTGAAGTTTAGCTTTTGCTTTGGTTTATTCCTTTCTTTGCTGCCTCTCTGCTACACAGACTCCTAGTGTCCCCACATGCACTGTCCAATTGTCATCTGAACCAACTCCATAATTGTGCAGAAGACCTGGCTACAGCAAGTTGTTTTTTCATCTGCAGTGAAGAATTCAACTCTAGGCTCTATGACAGTGTAGAGCTTTGTATATCAAAGACTCTACTTTCAAACCTTGAAAATAAAACGCACACAAAAGTCTAAACATGCAATGTTTTGACATAGCATGATACAAACATGTATGATGGATGGATAGAGGCCAAGCAGACATTTCACAACAAGTCACTACTTTTTCTGGCATGTTAGGATCCTCATACCAATCAGTTTTCAGTTGAAAGGTACTGTTTTCAGACATCACTTAACATACAAATGTAAAAATGCATAATCAAACAAAAATTGAAGCCATTCTTGAACCATTTTTGTTGGAGACATGGCTTGGCTCTCTTTGGAAAGAAAACACTCTGATATTTATCCCAAAACAGTGATAAGATTTCTAATTGCTATTGTTGCCAAGTAATATGATTTATTTTGAATATACTGGAAAATATTAAATCAATTATTACTGTATCCTTGATTTGCATATGTCATTGGAATCACAAGAGTCTCAGCTTTCCATGATAAAAAACTGGTAAAGGTTTAAAGAACTAAGAATTCAGAAGATCAGTGGATTTAAACCTGGAAGTAGGACGGGCCCACCGGTGGACCCTAGCAACACTAACCGGTTTCAAATTCCCTGATTGTCCCTGAGGTAGTCTAACCTTAACAATGTAATTATTTGAGAAATGGATATTCTGATTTATTTTCATTAGGCATACTGTGGTTCTGTTTAATCTTAGCTTTTCATCTTACATGAATAAATGTGCACCCAGAACCAAGGGTAATATCTTTGAGCGTACCAAAGGAAGAGCTCTGCTAAATGAAACCTTGTTGGCAAAGTGGAACCATGTTTGCTTCCTAATTATGATAATTTTAGATTGTAATAGACACACAATATTCACCAGAAGTGACTATTGTTGTGTAAATGCATTCTGGATCTGTTCCAGTTTCATCTCCGTTCCACTCCATGGAGGTGAATGGGTTTTGCCTATCAAGAGAGGGTTTTGGCGTGTCATAGCTTCCAGAAGAATAATTCAATCATGGCTTACTGGCATGACTGTTGACAGCAGAACAATGTTGCCAGCAATGGAGATGATGTGAAATCTGTTATCTACTCCTCTTCTGCTCCATCCATTAGGTACTTGTCTGTGTGTCATTTTCTCCCCATCTCTCTGCATACATTCTTTGTTGTTTTTTTCTTGCTCACACTAAAGGGTATTGTGTACTTGTCTCGCTTTATGATTTTGTATCTGGCTCTTTGTCCTTTTCTTTTTTGCCTCCATCCTTCCCACCCTGCTTCGGAACCAAGCAGTAAGCAGCTGCAATAAGCTTGGATGACTGGTCCCTAACTAGTAAAAATATGACTCTCTCGGGTTAAAAAAATTAAAAGAAGCTTTCATAATTGGATGTGCTGAGCCATATTGTACTTCACTAGCTTGAGTAGATTTGTGCGCACAATTTTGCATATATGCTTTCATTTTGAGAATGAAAAGTTAGACTTGGAGTTTTTTTTGTCAAATGCAACACAGAGACAGACAGACAGACAACCATGCATGCACACAATCATACCAAAGGATAATTTAGAAAGAACAATTAACCTTACAGTCTTACTCCATGTCGACAGACCCCAGGCCTTTTTGCTCCAAGGCACAGTGCTACCAACTGTGCCATTGGGCAGTCCACAGAAAATCAAATTGTCTTTTTTACTTTAGTTTTAGTTCAAAATGGCCCGTTGAAAAAATATTCATAACCTTCTTAAGAAAAGATGAAAATGATTGGAATTACACTCTGATGTCTAGCTACTCCCCAAATTATCTTATCAGAAAACACTGAGTATCTTCCTTGGCCCACTCTGTAATGTTAATATAATGTTCAGAAGACGGGTAATGTTAAAATTAAAGTATGAATTTAAATCTAAATCTGCCAGAACTATGAATAATTTAGAACTTAACTGTAGCTGTTTAGATATGTACGTCTAAAGATATTATTAACGAGCAATTTATCCCCCTACCAGTCTTTTTTTGCCCACATTTTCTGTTTGAAAAATGTGCTAAAATAAGGTGTTGCCTGTTGGCCCAGCAAACACACAGGGGGAGAAGGCTGGGTGTGCTCATGGCTGTGATTGACATCTTGACAGCAGCGCTGGTGCAGTGGCACAGACACAGAAGGCAAGAAATTAGCTCCTTCAGAGCGTTTTTTTGAAGTGGAGGATTCTTTCCACCTCCTTCACCAGAGGACTATGTATGGTGTGCGTGGAGGCTCAGCTCCTTTTATACCCCACAATGGCAGCCTGGCTTATGTCAGACAGTATGGCGAATAGCCATGACAGATTCAAATTCAATTCCAGTATAGAGTTTTAACCTGAAGAGGGTTGTTTTAGGCAAAAAAATTATGTTTTTACTAAGATGTACTAAAATACCAAACTAATGACCAACATGTAGATAGCACTATCAGACACTCAATACAGTTTTTTCAGCAATAAAATTTTTTTAGTTTTGGGGTGAGTTAGTCTTTAAGCTAGCAACAGACATGTGTGCATAACAGCTTTACTAGCCTTTGGCTTTCAAAGACGTCTCTAGCTTTCAAATACAGTTATTAAATAATTCCCCCATTAAATTATTGTTTTTCTACCTTGCATTTCCCTGGCATATGAAGAATTGAAATTCAAAAAATACTGTATTGATCCCAGAGGGAAATTAAGTGTTGTTGTAGCTCATTACTAATTCATTTTTCAAGGAGTTGTTGCAGACCATGATGGTTGTGGAGAGAAATAATTTTCTGTAGCGATCTGTGTTGCAGCAAAACTGAAGAAGCCTCCTACTGAAAATATTCTGTTGCTGTAGGATAATCTCATGAAGAGGATGCTCAGGGTTCTCCATAATCTTTATAATTTTATGAAGAATTTGCATCATTATCTCTAGTTGTTCCACAGGTTTCCCCAGAACAGAACCAGTCTCTTAATCATGGTTTTGAGCCATTTTAAGTCCCTGGCTCTGATGCTGCTACCTCAACAGATGATGGACGAAGAAATTACACTCTCCACGACAGACTGGTAAAAGATTTACAGCATCTTGTTGCAAACTTGAAGGACCTCGAAAAAGTACTCAAAAAGTACAGTCTGCTCTGTCCAAGAAATGTGTCTTTAAGTTAAAAATATATAATCTTTTTCTTTCTACACCTCTCTAGGATATTTAATATGATCTATGTAGAGTTCTATTTGTTTTAAAATTTTCCATAGTTTTAGTTTTTATTTAGTTTTGACTCAAGATTTCAAATTCTATTTAGTTTTAGTTGGTTTTTATCATTTGTTAGGTAGTTTAGTTTAGTTTTTTGAAAATGCTTTGTTTCAGTTTAGTTTTTATTAGTTTCAGTTTTAGTTTTAGTATTTTCCTTAAACCAGTTGTGTAGCGGGGCAACACAAAAAAAAAAAGTATAACAAAATCTCAGAAAATTATTATGCTTTTTTAAAACTGTATTGACCTGGGCCAGGTTAACAACCATATGAATCAGGCAAGTATAAAATATATATGGCACGTGTGTATTAAAAAGCCGAACAATTAATTCAGGTGCTACAGTTCTATAAAAACACGTGGCAACACAACCAAACAAAAGCCAAACTACCTTAAGTACTATGATGCTTTTGATCATTTTAAAATTTGCGCTTTCTCTAAGAAGTCTTATTTTCTTGAAAAGAGGCGAGTCAATGGGATTGTATCCAACTTTCCCATTCTATTGTTTTTATCAAGGCAATCTGTTCAACTAAACAGCCACAACATAGATTATCACATATGTTTCTGGTGACAGCGCGAGGGCGACATATAAATATTTCATCTAGACCTTATGAGGCACTGTATGAAATGAAAACTTAGCACATTTTCTCATTAAATTTCTTTTTTTTTATTAGTTTTGTGAACACTCATTACAGTTTCAGTTGTTTTTGTTTTGTTTCAAATTCTCATTTTTATTATAAATCAGTTAACAGTTACTTCTAGTTTTCGTTATTTCGTTCGTTTTCGTTAACAATAACACTGGGTCTATGCATAGGCCAGGTGGCCACATATTTCTTTGGACGTGTAAAAAAAAAAAAGTATGTTATTGTATGTATCTTCACATATACAATGTTTAGACATAAAATTATCATCAGTGATAGATGAAGGGAATAGCACATATCTTTTTTATCACATTTGTGGGTGACAGCAGCTGACAGTAAATGGATACTTTGTCCTCAAAGTTGATGTGTTAGTAAGAAAGGAACAGTGGTGAACCAGTGATGGTTCATTGGCAGCCAAGACACAATGACGCATGTGGAGTCATTTCAGTAGAAACCATAGCAACATTTAGTCAGTTACATTTACTTGAATAACTCCTATATATATTTGCTCCAGATTTCTCATTTTGTTCATTGACCGCAGAAACAATCACTATTTATATTTCTCAAAGAATTCTTTGCTTACAGCATTTTTTCACACGTGCCTAAAACTTTTGCTCAGCTCTATATATATCCTTATCTGTGATTCTTTTTAATGTAAGATTACTTGTTTGTATTCCAGCTTCAATGTTTTAATGTTATTTTCTATTTGCTGAGCCTACTTGGTCATTTGTAGGTCAGGAATATCTACGGTAAACATTATATATTGTAAGTGGAAGAACTAACTTCTAACTTATATATGTGTGCATTGTCTTCATACATTATATTTTGAAAAAGAAAAGAAAAGAAAAATTTTAGAAAAGTATTTGCTCTGCCTGAATTTGTATCTTTTGTAACCATGTTATGTATTTGTTTCATTAAAGTCTTTACCATTAATACATTTATGTTCATCTGATTACATAATTTTTGAACATGAAATTAGGTTTTATGATTAGTTACTGAGTACATGAGTAGACTTTTTCTCAATTGCTGTGTAACTTTTAGTAGTTTTTTTCCATGGCTCCTTTTTCATTTTACTTTAAGAATGGCATTACTTAAATTATTTTTTCTTACTAGAGTAAATGTTTGGCTATTCCACACACGTCAAATGGTGAGTAAAGGCCAGTCAATGAAAACAGAATAAACATAATGTGGTTGGAGGGAAAGATGTAAGTTGATGTTTTGTATGTTCCTGCATAGCTACAGACCTAAGAGACTTGTTCCCTGTCTACACATGAGCATTATAATTGGATCACATTAGGTTAATAAGGTGACCTGATCTTAATTAATCACTTTTTGTTGTACTTCATGTCGGTTGTACCTGTGCATTGTGTACCTGTGGAATGCATGACACAGGGACGCTGCATGGGAAGCAGCTGGCAGAGGCAATGTGATATTTTGGGCAATGATCTGTTAGGAAACCATTGTGCCTACCAGCTATGTTGATGTTTGACACATATCACCTGCTTAAGCATTTTTGTTGAAAGTCCACACCCTAATATTGAAATGGCTAACCCATATGATTGTGACCTTTTTCACAATGGTAACCTCATAGCCACAGGTAAGAATGGCAACATATTAAGTTTGATGTTGTGATTTGTCTCTCAAATTTCCCAATTCTGAATCCAGTTGAACATCTGTGGGATGTGCTGGAAAAACAATTCTAAAGAAAATGGGACTCGCCTCACAACATTACAAGTCTTAAAAGATCTAGTGCTGACATCGTGGTGCCAGATAACCCAAGCTGACAGCTAGAGAGGGATTAACACTCTTGGGCATGTAGTCATAGTGTTATACTTTGTGGGTGTACATTTATTTAAAGGCAATGTTTATGGTAAAATAATGACATTAATAACATAACATATAATAACTTTATAATGTGTTAATCTCATAGTGTGCTCTGAAAATTTAGTCACCTTGACTTACTGAGTAGTTGAAGTGGAGGACATGGCTCGAGACCTGACCTTATTTTCAGATTATTTTTTTTTTTCAGTTAAGTATTTTACCCATTAGGGGTACTCATAGACGGATTATTGAGCATTGGGTTTACAGCCTGAAATAATCAAGCAATTATGTATGGAAAAATTAAAATAAGTGGGCAAAAGCAATTTACTCTGTTCTTAAGCAGTAGCACACAAAACTGTTCTCCTTTTATCACAGTAACCCCACAGTTATATAACAATGCATTTTCATGAAAATTAAAATATTGCACATTTTAAGATACACCAACATGTATGGCAAGATAGGGAAAATTTTATTTTTTAAGTTTTTTTGTTTAAAAGAACAACAAAACATCGTACACAAATTGATTATCGCCTTGTTTAGGCTTAACAGATTAACGATGCACAAACATTAGTTACTGAACATACTTTTTCCAACAAATTGTAATCGGTGTATTATCCCTGTACTCTCTTAACTCTAATGTTTTAACCCCTCTGTCATGTTTTCAATTTACAAGGATTTTCTTTAAATTTGTAGGCAGGCTCAGTCTGACTGACTTTTTTTCCCTGCACAACACATTTTAAAGCTTAGAAAATTGTAAAATTAACATGTCTTGGGTCCTCCTCGTTCACTGACTCTTTTCATTTGTCCCCCACTGCTGCTGTTTCCAAATAGGATGTGTTATTGGCTGTTAACTTTGTTTCACATAAATAAGCACTCACAGGTCAACACAGTTCAATAAACCTGCAGATCAACTGAAAGTCATCATAAACAAATAGGACATTTAGAGTTCTGAGGATGTCAGGGAACCCTCAGTTTCTCCTAAATCTGATTGTCTTGAGCAGGGAGTAGAACAAATAAAACACTCTGCTTCCTTAAACCAGGGTTAAGGTTAATAGACTAAGCTTCAGAGACAGACCAGGATGACATGCTTAGCCTGCCTCCTTTAAACGAGCAATAAGCCTCTAGAATCCGAAAAAAACAGTCTGAACCAGTTAGTAGAGGAGCCAATGTTTTTACTAGAGTTACTATTAATTAAACAATCAGTTGAAATCAAAGTATGCAGCTCATCAAGGTTATTTATTTCTTATAATGTGTAGTCTGGTTTTGTGATTTTAATACTGTATATCAGCAGATACCACCAACCATCAGTGCCAACCCTTCCCAAAGTAACCTCATTTTCATTGTCTCTCTTTTTTTCTCATTGCATTTTTGTAGACTCCGCGATTGTCAATGGTGTGTACTGGTCGGAGGCCCTGAACAAGGTTTTTGTGGATAACTTTGAGAGGGATCCCTCACTTATTTGGCAATACTTTGGTAGCGCTAAGGGCTTTTTCAGACAATATCCTGGTAAGTGTGTGCTTTTTTTTATAAGAAAAGACAAAAAGAAAGCTAAGGGAGGTTGCAAAGATTAGTTTATGGCTGGATGCGATGCAAACTAGTAAAAAAATGAAAGAAACTATTTAGGCAGAATCATGCAATTGATACTTTTTAAAAGAACAGTAAATGTTAGAAAGTGATTGGAAAGCAACTATTTTTGAAACATTTAATTGTTTTATCACCTCTTCCTTTTTATAACAAATGCTCAATGAAAAAAACAGAAGAAAATGACAAATGTTATTGTTTATGAATTCATCAACATTTTTATTTTGTTTCAAATTAAGATACTTTCTTAATTAAATTATACCATAATAAACAGATTAAAGTGGCTTTTGTGAGTGTTTCTCAACTGCTTGCAGGGAACAATTTAAATGTATTGCTGTATATCTAAAGATGTATATAATAAGATATGCTTGTATCATTTTTGTCAATTTGGAGGTCTAAAAACACAATGCCACAAGAGGTAGTTTCATGAAAAGATGACCAAAATGAAAATTTAAAAATGACAGCTGAACTGTTCTATTTAAAAAAAACAATGCTTTTATAGGAATCAAATGGAAGCCAGATGAACATGGAGTCATAGCTTTTGACTGTCGAAACCGAAAGTGGTACATCCAGGCCGCTACCTCTCCAAAAGATGTGGTGATCTTGGTGGATGTCAGCGGCAGCATGAAAGGCCTGAGATTAACTATTGCCAGGCAGACCGTTTCCTCCATTCTAGACACTCTTGGGGATGATGACTTTTTTAATATCATTGCAGTAAGTACATATTTATGATCAATATATATTTTTTTAAGATCCTGTAAACAGAGTTGCAAGTATGACAGCAGAACAACTTTGATCTAATCACCCATTTTCTGTTGCGTATTCCATGAATCCAAGATTTTAAGGGCCACAGTTAGAGTAGGGGAGCTTCTGTCTTTCAACAGAGACAAAAAAAAAAATGCACACAAATACTTACATCCATGGTGGCTGCCAATTACCCCATATTGTTGTTGGATTATAGGCGGAAGACAAGAAAAAGCTCATGGAGAAAGTCCATGAAACGACACAACAGTGGTAAACACCAGATTCACCATGTTGCAATTTGAACTCTTGATATATAAGTGACCCATGAACAATTTGAACCACACATGCCTTAACCTTAAAATGAAAAATAAAATAAAAATGGGGAACACTCATTTCAATGAGTAACAATTCTCATAAATTTGTGTTATGTCAGCTTCTTGGTCCCAAACAATAATGTTTTGACCCAGTTAACAAGCAACAAGCTTACTTAAACACAATAAGACACGCTCATCTTTTCCTTTTCAGACTAGAAACATACTTTAAAAATTAGCTTTCTTTCCCGTCATGCTCATAACTAATAAATTTTCATTTAAATGAAGATTTGAAATGCAAAAGAGACAGACTTACTTTTTCCCTGCTTTAATGATCTTAGCTATTGTTATCATTTATTCAGACTTATGCAGTCCTGCTCTACACACACATTTGATGTTCCAGTTTTGGCTGAATAAAATCATAAACAGTCAGATTTTATATATATATATATATATCCAGCTGGAAAAGAAAGAAGAGCATGAAATTGTATTTGTCTTGAAGATTACATGCAGATTTTTTTGTGATACTTTAATTGAAAATACTGAAATCCTGAATTGAGCACAAACATAGACATGATGAAGTCACTTCTCTCTATGGTAAACAAAGGTTTCAATGACACTTAATATTGTTATTATGGTAATTAGACAATTATCATAATAAGAAAATTAAGCATCACAGGAACCTGAAAAAATAAAGATGCCTAAAAATAATATCTTATTTTGGCATATGTTTTTTTTCCTAATTCACAAAACCATTTTTTGTATTCATCCCATCATGGTATGTTCAGTGAATTGTCTGAAGCGAACAAATTACATACCCTCTTAAAAGAAAACAATCTTATTCAGTGGGAGTAGGTATTGCACTGTGCAATAAATACTCATTCTCAGACCAAAACCTCTCATTCACATCACACAGAAACAGATTAGAGTATTATCACAGAATAGCAGGCTCTGAATAGAATGCTTGTGTATTGTATGCATACAGTATGTGTTTGTCATAGAGATGAGTGAGGTTTCTTACTTTCTTACAATTATAAAGTTTTTGAATGAATTACTGTAAAACAATCATTTTATGTTTCTCTAGTACAATGAGGAATTGCATTATGTGGAACCATGTCTGAATGAAACCCTGGTTCAAGCAGATGTCACCAATAAAGATGTGAGTATTTAAAGCAGTTTATATTCTTGTG
This sequence comes from Apricaphanius iberus, assembly GCA_028564705.1. Taxonomy (NCBI): domain Eukaryota; kingdom Metazoa; phylum Chordata; class Actinopteri; order Cyprinodontiformes; family Aphaniidae; genus Apricaphanius; species Apricaphanius iberus. Next base: position 6,492,376 of record JAPXFQ010001412.1, read on the forward strand.
CTGTTTAACATTAAATTGTTCATGGATTGAAATTTCTGGTAGAACATGAAATTATATTTTCGCCATTCAGAATATCTTCACGTTTTAAGAAAATCCTAAAATCAAGCAAAAAAAAGTAATAAAAATTAAAAATGCTGTTTTATTTCAACATTGTAGGTGCAGTCATTTAATAAGCAGTAAAGCCAGATTAAAATATACTTATGAAAGAATAAGTGTGCACTACTCAATGTGGGTGAAATGATGGAAGAACCACCTCCCTTCTTTTTGCACTGTGCAACTCTGCTCAGATTACAGGCTCATAATGATAATGTCAGCAATGAGTACATGTATACTGTGAAATACTGAAATACTTTTTAAACCTATTTAAAGTTAATTTCTTATATGTATATATTCTAAAAGGTAAGACTAATTACAAAAAAAACATTATAGAAAAACAAAAATGATCTTTGTGATTTTCTATTCATCTCAATTAATTTCAATACAAAAATACGTTATTAACTCCAAAGGAGAATTAAATGTTGCAACAATTAAATGTCATTGTAAGAATTGTAAGTATATAGTAATGCTTATTTTGCCATGACAGTCATTTTGACTGTTTTTAAAATTAAATGTTTAATTACCTAATGAAAAATAACATAAGGCCTGTTTCATGACTTTTCCTAAATAATGCAAAATTTAATTAAAAAAAGTTTATATTTAGTGCTAAAATAATTATAATAATTTCTATCTATCTTTGGCCACAGGTGGTAATTTTGACTGCAGAAGGTTTTGAGCTGTTCTTATTTGAATTTCCATGGCAAGATCAAAATAGATTGTCATGGAAGGGATATTGGCAGTCGGCTGTTTATCAAAGAGCGTCTGCAGTGGTATTTGGTCCGTTAGTCTATTCAGTCTATCTGTCAAATCTGAAAGCAGAGATAAAATGACACAGAGGTCTAAAAACATATGATGGTTGCTTTAGAAAGACTAATGATCATGGACACTGATGATACTGGTGGACAATCTGGCCTAGAAAAAGAATCTGACGGCAGCAACAATGTCTGGATGAATGAAAGCTCATTGTCAGAGAGTGAGTTAGAGGAGATTACGAGGAAAAGCAGACGTCTGATATTTCCTGATAGTCACTCAATGCTGTTATGACAGCTGAAATGTCAGGTGATTTTTTTTTTCTCTGCTGCACTAACTTGGATATTTTTCATTGTACTTAGGTTTTTAAATCATAAGGCACTTACATAAGACATACCATGTTGGCATATTAGGGTAATATTCCCAGCATGGTGTATCTTATGAATGCATCGTAGCGGCATGTCGATGCAGGAATATTGTGGCATTTGTGCCGGCAAGCTTGATATTAATTGCCCCAGCTGGCAACAGTACTTAAACTGCAAATAAACATGGGAAGTTAATTTAGCATTTGTAAAGTGTATCAGCTAAGATTGTAAACTGGAGTAATGCAGAGGTCAGGGAGCTTCTGGCTTTCAGATCACCAGACATTTAACAGGGACTGTAAAGGGCAGCCAACTTTTGGAGGGACTCACAAAAAGACTTTAGTAGCAGAGCTTCAAACTTGATGAAAAACACGTCCACCTATTTTCTCTGTTTACCACAGACTCTTCGGTCTCAGGGTTTATACTCAGCCTTGCACATCGACTGCCCAGACACCACTCCCACTCCTCTCTTTATCCTGCAATGGCATAATCTGTTATGAAAGGCCCCAGATCACAGCTAATTGCTGCCACTGGCGGAGCTCTTATGATTGGGCTCCATGATGCTGGCATTAATGCTGGTACTGATGGCGGTATTGTCTTTTGAAACAGGCTATAACATTAAGCCTGTTGCATAGGCTATACAGTAATATGTTGTCAGATTTATTTAATGAGTTGATTGAAAACAATGCTCTTGTAGTTTTACTACAAGCAGAACAACAGTTTCATGCTGATGTTTGATTCAGGTAAAAGCTTGTATAATTAAACTTCATCTATTAAATAAACTTTCTCATATTTTTATGGTTTTAAAAACACGGTTTAACTAATTAAATATAGTATTATCTAAGTACTAAACTTGCAAGGTAATTAAATTAGGTTTTCAATACAATAGTTAGTAGTTACAGAATAGTGGCCAGAATAGTGGCCATTGTAGTGTTAAAGCCATACATTAGATCATCTGTGCCGTAATCTCTAGGTCTATTGGCTCAAACATTTGAATTTCAAAGCTTTTCAAAAAATTCAGTGCTATTAGAATAGAAGAATAGAATGGATAATTGAATAATCCTTTAATGTCCCAAAAATGGGAAATTCAGCTATTACAGTAGATAATTGACACATAACAGAAGCATTTATGATCACTCAAAAAAGGTATAAAAAAGTATAAAAACAGAATTGAGAATAAAATATGTACATTAATGACATAGTTACAAAAACCCAAGTACTGCTAAGAGTGCTGATTGTAAATGTATCATGCATTGACAAGGATATCAGCGTAAAATAATAATTATAATGAATATAATTACTTCATTCTCTGTTAGTTTCCAGTGATTACTCTGTTTTTCTCAATTAATCCAACTTAATGAGTTGTTTACCTGTGAGTTCTTGAAAGTGGTAAATAAAACTTCTGCATGCATTTTGATGAGATTGTTAGTTTCTGTTTACCTTTTTGTTCTGATACACATGAATATGGATCAAAACTGTGCTAAAGATCGTGTGTTTAGGTCAATTTAGTAGCTTAATGTGGTTAAGTCAACCGGCCTAAAAGAAAAAAGCAGTACGCACCAGTAGATAGGACTAATGTCTTTTACTTTAGCATAAGACTAAAAGCAGTTGTCCCAGAAGAGGCTGCAAATGTACTCGTGTCTTTAAAAAAATGTGGGTTGGTACTTTAAAGCCACGTTTTTACTTGGTAAAATGAACTTGGAGTCATAAAGTTTACATGTGACAAAATTCAGTGGTCTAAGCTGCCTAAAGTTGCAATATTTCCTTACATATAAGTATGCTACCGTATGTTTAAAAGCAAACTTTGATGTGTCAAACAGTTGTGATTTCTCTTTATATCTTGGGTTATTAATTCAAGACACTTTCTCCAATTAAGTCTTGTTCTTTTTGTCCTCCCTAAACATGGAAACATATGTGTAAAAGTAAATCAAATTAAAAAGAAATGATCTGAAATGGTTTTACATTTTCAAATCCAGCATTGCTTATTCTGTAACTTAATTAAAAGGAAAAAGAAAAGGAAGTTTAAGATTTAATTTTCAAATAACAGCCTGGGAAAACTGTTACAAATTCAATTCGAAATGTCAGAAAATCTAAATTAAGATGCATTTGCAGAAATGCATTTTCATTTTCTGACTACAAATGCCAATTTTTGTAAATGCCAATGCAAATCTTTGACACTTAAATAAAATTAAAAAGAAAAAATGTAAAATGTTGTACTTTTTAGTAATTGAAATTTAGTTTTAGAAACAGAAGCAAAAAAATAAAAATTCAGATTTTGATTTTTGATTAAAGAATAAAAGTGAGGGAAAACTTTTCCATCGCTATGACCTTTGAGCATCCAAGTGTGGTGGGATGCATATTTCTGGAGTGGCCCATCGAGGTCTTCTGGAAAAATCTGTTGCCCCTGTGTCGGGAGCGCGCCCTGCAGCCAGAGAGGCAGATCTGACAGTCTTCACGCCACATCTGATCCATTTCTCAGTAAAATTAAAGCAAATAGTCATGTGATCGTTATTACTTTATTAATTTTTCAATAAATAAATTATTAAAAATTAACATGGTCTTGTGTGTGTAAAAAAAGAAAAAAGAAAAAAACATTTTGAGTTGTTTTTTTGTTTGAAATGGTGACATCCACAGTCTGATTCATGTTCATTAAAAACTGATGGATATCATCCACCAGTACTGTTTTCCTTTACATTATGTTTTTTTTTTTTTCCTTTAATCCTAGATTCGACAGCCTAACATTTGGTCAGCACAAAACTTTCTGACATTTCTTGCAGAAAATACTCTTCTCCATGCTCATAAGACAGACGCTCTGATATAATTGTCAAAGACAGTCCTTGTTTTGCCATCTGTACAAATAATACTTGAGTATTGTTCCTACGTAATGATCACGGTCGAGTTTGCACACTAGGTTGGGTGTCTGCTGTAATTAGCGCGTTTACCTGTGTGTTGTTAAGCTGCAAAACGTCCGGTTCAGACAAAACAAATAAAAGGGGGGGTTCTCATTTTCATTTCTTGCATTTTTCTTTCCATGCGTGGGGAAAGACTAAAGGGAAACAGCAGTTGTTTGCCTTTTTTTTTTTTTTTTCACGTGTAATGCCAAATACGCCTTCCTTTTCTTTATAAATATTTATTACCAAAATAATGCTCAGTTTTTTTGGTTTTGCTTCTAACACAAAATTGAAATTACCAAAATGTACACGGACCTCAAATGTGTTTTTCATTTTCCAATTCAGAATTACTCATTGTGTAAGTTTTTTGAAAAGAAAAAGAAAAGGCTATTGTTATGATGTTACTCTGTCTTCTTCTGCGTAACTCCCTGTTTGTGTTTCACTAATCCTCCTCATCTGTCAGTCGCAGTTTCCCTGTTTGTCTTTTTAAAGTCACCTGTTTCCTGTAATTCTTCTGCGCAATGTGGGATTGCGAATCCATTTGAATTATGTTACTCTTTCTGCAGGGTGGTCATGAAAAAGATAGCCTTTTCTTTTTATTAAATAAAGTTACAGAATGACCAATTTTGAATTGGAAATTGACAAAGCATTTTACATGTTTTCTTTTTAATTTTGTTGATGTGTCAAAAATGGCAATTGTAGTCAGAAAATGAAAAAGCATTTCTGCAAATGCATTTCAATTTTGAACTTTGACGTTTCAAATTGAATTTTGCAACACTTTTGCCGGGGTATTTTTTGAAAATTAAATCTTAAATTTACTTTTCTTTTTAATAGAGTTACAGAATGAGCAATGCTGGATTCTAAAATGAAAAAACATTTCATATTATTTCTTTTAAATTGTATTTGTGTCACAAAAAAGCAGCTAGAGTTTGAAAATGAAAAAGCATTTCTGCTAATCCATTTTACTTTGATTTATTTTTTACATATGCTTCTGTACCTATATACTTATTGTTTACTTAATTAATAATGACATGCAAAGTTTTGAAACTCCTGTAAAAGTGCAGGGAGCACATTTTTAGATGTATAATAGTGTGATTACTAACTTTTTTTATTGGCAGAAAGCTATTCCAAGACCTTTTTACTGATACATATAATTCTATGAAGGGGCATTTGGTCCCTTATAGTTGTCTTCTGTTTTATATGTCAGAAGTACATCTTTCAGATCATCAAACAAATTAAGACATGCTATAAAGCTAACATAAGTAAATACAAAAACTTTTGTGAAGGTATGTTTTCTGTTACAAAGAGAAAAAAAGCTACCTAAACTAACCTGGCACTATGTGACGAAGTGATTTCTAACTAAACCCAGTAACCAATGGTGCAACCCTTGGCTGAAAACAGCTGAGGAATTTACTCACATTTGTAAGATTGTTTTAATCCTTTCAAATTTAAGGTTTTGCCAGCAAATTTATGTCCAGGCTCAGACTAGGACTATACAGACTCATTCAGAGATGACCTTCTTAAAAGTAAAGTCCTACTTAAATAAAAACATTAATTTAATTAGGATACTATCTTGAGATAACCTTTTAGAGAGCAAAGCTGCGCTGTTACATATACAGTACTCATCCGGCTTTATTATTTGGTATACCTGAGATGACAGGACAGGACACGTGGAGAAAACAACAAAAAACAAATAAATTGGTAAACCGGATTGATTGATGGCTATTTCATGTTTTCTCCATTTATGGAAAGTTGTTGTCACTAATGCAGTTTTTGAACCTTGGAAATATTTTTTTAAGCATTTCAATAATGATAGTTTTTAGTGAATTTGTTTCTTATCTGTTCTTAAATTTATTTCGATCGAGGCCATGTGTGTTACTTTTTCAGATCTTTTAGGTTACTTCATTTGTCAAACAGGTTTTCGTTTAAGTGATTTATTGATTGTACAAGTCTAACATTGTGTGAAATCAAATGATTCTAAAATTGATTAGAATATGATTAAGGGGTAGATTGAATCATTGTACTGAGATACATAGTGTTGGCTATAAAGTAGAGATATACAACCCCGATGTGTTCAGAAGCCCATGCTCATGTAACATTTTCCCTCTGAAGTGCATGCAATTGGATTTGCAAAGTTTCCTGAGGGACAAATTTGTCTTGTTTCTACACTTCCTTTAGTTAATCTAGATTCTGGTTTATTATAGTTAATGTAGACAAAGCTGGTTTTTGCTACAATAGGCTTTCTTTTTAAAGCATTTATACAGAGGCATTGCTCAACTTTCTTTAAAGTCCAGCATTGTTAAAACCACTTAAGCCTGGACTACACAGAGATGAAACCAGGTGTAGCGGCAAAGATATTAAAATAATTTAATTAGTGTTTCATCCACAATGAGCCACAGTTTCAGGACAGTGTCGCCACATTTACTTTGAAAAAGTAATATGATTACTGACTACTGATTACTCCTTCAAAAAAAGAAACTTAGTTACTTATTACTTTATTTTAAAAGTAACTAAGTTAGATTGCAAGTTCCTTAATTAGTTACTTTCAGCAGCTCCGAGCTTGTTTTCCTAATACTCTTGCCGCCATTTACCAAATATATATATTTTTTTCTCAAGAAAATGGACTTGAACTTGAAGTGGCTTAAACAAATTACTTTAATCTGATTACCGGTATGGAAATAATAACACCTTAGAATAGTCATTACTGAAAAAAGTATTCATATTAGGACTAATGCGCAACTAAGTAACGCTTTACTGGCATCACTGTTAGCAGATGACGTCACCGCCGCATTTCTATATTTAACGCTCAAGTGCAATGCTGTTTCAGTCACTGTGTCGACAGGATTTTTTATTGCAGAGTCGTTTTTACAGTCTCCATTTTTAAAGCCATACCCGTTTAGTCTTCTTTTAAACAGGGCGCGTTTTTTAAATTCTGTTTCCTACCTGACATTCTGCTTCCAAGCCCAGCTGCTTTCCATCTTAACTTCCTTGCACTCTCACCTCTCATCCACTAATTAGTCCTCGGGTTTTTCTCTGTCACTTCCTTTCCTCAGTATATTTAAGCTCTCAGTTTTACCTTGCTTTCAACTGGCCCCTTCTGTATCATCTCTCAGATTCCCCTTTGTTGTTTTATTTGATAACATTATCTCTGTATGTTGCAAACCTTTTCTTATTAAATCCATACTATTTAAACATATTACTCTGTTTTTGGGTCCTTCTTGAAACCAACAAACATTACAAACAAGTCTGAGTTACATAACTGAACATATTTTATCCACTGACTTTACAAGGATTCTCTGGATGAATAGATGAAGTCCAAACCCACATTTAAAGTTTCATATCCAGTGTTCAACAACAAGATATATTAAGTGCAAAACTTGCAGAGATTTCGGCCCTTTTTTACCCTGAGAGAAAACAGGTATAGATTATAAAACAGAGTCTGTGAAAACGGCACAGCAAAAAAATAAACTAAACATAATTATAATTGTCCACACAGTCTGAAAAAAACTGCTGAAACTGCTGTAGTACCTAGCCACGCCCAGTGGTGGTGTTGTGACACTGCCAGAGAAACACAGAAAAGAACAGTGCATAATCACGGAGACAACTAAGCCGAGCTGTGAGATTTCTCCACTTTGGGACCCGATTCACGGTGTCCTGAAACATCAGAACCTCGTGGATGAGACACCTATTCAATTAAATATCTTTGTTAGTACAACTAGTTTCATCAGTGTAGACAGGGTCAAAGATATAAGCCTAGACAGAAATCAATCTTAAATGCAAAAGAAAACACTCAAAAGTCAAAGGGGTAATTAAGAAGGATGAAATTTAAGTAAATAAGAATAAACAAGCACAAGAAGAACTCAAAGTAAAAAGTGCTACTGCATATAACAAGAAAGGGGGGGGGGGGGAACTGAAAAAAGCATACATATAAACCCTAGATAGAAAATGAAACGAGAGAAAAATAATCCTAATGAGAGAATGAAAGAAAAACAGAACACAAAGACAATGATGACATAAGGAAATAAATAAATAAAATATCTAAACAACCCCAAAACAATGAAACAAAAGAAGAAACATCTAAAGACCGCAATATTATTTAAAAGATGTACACAAAACTATGGATAAAAAACACATAATGGATATTATTTAACAATTTGAAAATAACACAAAAGTTAAAAGATGAAAAGTTGAAAGGACTGAATGAATCAAGCAACATTCTCACCAAGTAAAACAGACGATGTAATGTCATAGGATGTTAAACTCTCAATTTTACTTGGTATTGGATCATTGTTCATGCCCGCTAATTGGATTTAAAACAAGCTGAAGTTCTCATATCTCTACACTTAAATCGCTCGTTTTTAGCAGAAAGCTCTTTTTCTGCCTTTGAATGCATTTATCAGAAGTGCATCAATCTGAATGTTGAGATGAGTAATTTGCCATAAAATTAAAACCAAATTTCTTATCAAGCTGCAGTTTATGATAATTTGTTCATTCACACTGATATACTTACAACTAGGCATATCTAACTTACTGCTATGATCACTTTAAAGAGTTACAGGTCTCTGCTCTCTACAGAATTTATCCAACACACATTTAAGTTCCTTGTGGTGCTACACAATTCTCTGGCATATTTAGTATTACACTCACACTGATGAAGCTTGAATCTCTCTCAGGCATGCACGCAATTTCTGTCTGCCACATTAAATACCCTGCTGGATTTAAGCATTGCCTGCTGTGTTCTGAAAAATCACTTCGATCTTTACTCACAGGCAGTCACAGGTGCATACACAGGCAATAGGTACAGCTTGCTTGCTTCAGAGAATGGTCATTTGTTGAAAACGATTAACTTTTTATTGGCATCCAAAGAAATGTTGTCTATTTTTGTTGGAAGAGACAATTTATCAAACTTGCGTATGACCAAATCAGGGGATAAATGTTGCGTACAAAATTTTTTTACACTTTTCGGCATTTATCAATCTGGACGTGAGCGTACAATGCGTAAAAAATATACACCAAGTCAGGAGGTGGTGTAAATTTTACACCCATTTCAACCTTCCTCGCAACACGCAAAAAACATGCATAAAATTCAAAATTTAGACAACATTAAACATTCCTGTGCTGGAAAAATTATGCCTACGCCTCTCACATTACAAATATGCAATTTCATGAAGTTATTAAATAAACAAGGGGCGCCTCGCACACCACAGGGCTCCAAATTGTAGTCGATTTAAAAAGTTAGTAACTTAATTGCTGCAGTTAGTGCGCGAGTCGTCTTTTTTCTTCCTTGCAATATTACCCATGTTTTCGGCTGCCCAATATTTTTGGAACGGATGTGCGTGCTGATCCCCTTTTTTATGACAGTCTGTCATATGTCTATGTCAGATTCTACAGTCTCCCACAAATTATCGATTTCTCAATAGCAGCAGCATACTGAAAAATTGAAGAAAAAAAAACCATTTCTCTTTTATCTAAGCCACATTACGGGAGGTGACAAAGGTTGTTGGAGCATCTAATAACCCTCCGTTCCAAGCGCACACAAGACACACCATGGAGCTGGGTCTGCCTGTGACCTATTTCCTGCTAGTGAAGTTCCTGTTTTTAACAATCTTGGTCGTCTGCCGTTCAGCCATGTCGCAAAAACAAGGCGTGGAAGAGGCGGCTGGTGAATATTTATAGGCGTGACTTTCATAAATACGCTCGTTTCATCCGTGACATTTATCAACAAGCGCAGGTCTTTACGCACAAATTTGGGCGGATCCGACACGTTCATAAATCCCACGTTGGGTCTTGCGTATTTGGAATATACACCGAAAATATACACCGTTTTCTGCGCAAGTTTGATAAATGAGGCCCATTGTGAGTTATTTCTGTGTAAATATGTACTTGTGCTCGATGTGTTTATGTATGTGCAACTGCACAGTTGCCCCCTACTGAGCATACTCATACAGTATATGTTTACATGTATTGTTGACCCATGCCGAGTGTTAGAACATTTTCCTCTGCCCATGATTAAAGAAAAACAAAAAAATCTAATGTTAAAAAAGATTATTTCCCCATTCTTTTTTGCAAAGTAGGTTATCTATGAATATTGGAAAGATAACCTTGTTTACATTTTTTTTAACAGTGTTGTCACATGCTAGCACATGAATATGCTTTATTTTAAACTGGCTTATAAGAAAAAGCATGTGCATGTATTATGCTTGGAAAGGGGGGAGGTTCGTTCACTGAATGGTGAACCCCCCTGTATTAAGTGGTTTAATGTCTGACATATTTTCCTCCAAGATCATACTGAATCTAGTTAAACGCATTTTTCGATCAACTTAGCATCCTCACAGCCAACATGTTGAATCATGTTTTGTGATATGGGCGGCGGTTACAGCAATGTCATCATTAGTTTTAACCAAAATACAGCTTTTTGCTTTTTGGCTAAAGACTATTATTTTCTTCTGACTTGACCAGAGTGGCTTCTTCCACATAATTCCTATGTCTTTAACATGTCTTTTGGCAAAGTGAAATATGGACTTCAAATCGTTTTCTTTTAACATTGGCCTTTTTTTTACCTCTCTATTTTATAAATTGTGTAATATTTGTGGAGTGCAAAGTGCTGTAATAGTGTAATGGCTGTCCTGTTGTCAGATTATCCTACTTAAACTGAATCTCAGCACCTTCTATAGAGTTGCCATCAATAATTTAATTTTATTCCTCTCTGATCTGTAAAGTTAGGTGGATGGTCAGGCTTAGGTGTGCAATCGAGCATTCCTCTCATTTACCTTACATAGAATATAGAATATAATAGAATTAGCAGTCCCCTCCCACAAAGGGGAAATTCAGGACTGAACAGTGCTAATGTGAGAGTCAAAACTTAAGAGCTTTGTTTAAAACTCTGTTTAACAAACTGCTTTATACTTTGAATTTAATCTCTAATGTACCAGTGCAAAAACAGACGGTCCTTTTCAGAATTTGTACCTAAAATACATTTTTGTAATCAATATAATCATTGTAACCATTTTTTTTCTTTTCTCTGCAAAGCTATGTGCTACTTTGATTTAATCCATTGCTTCAAATACCAATTAAATAGATTGCAATTTTTGTCTTTAATGTGACAAAATGTGGAAAATAAAAACTTCAATGTACTACTGTTGTATTTAGTGTAAAATTTGTATTCCTTACATATAAAACTTTTAACTGATTGGAATGTTTGTATAATTGTATTGAAATGACTTTTGTTGTAAAGTGCCTAGAGATGACATTTGTTGTGAATTGGTGTTATATAAATAAAAATGAACTGAATGGAATTAAATTAAAAACAGATGGTTGCTGATGTGATTTTTCTTTTTTTACACTGCTCGGACAAAGCTGTTTTTAATTTTTTGGGTTGCAAATGATATCCATTGGGTTTTCAGTGAATATAATGGAAACTGGTCATTAAAGGCCTGTCCTTTCATTCAATTAGTAAAAATGCACTTTAAAATAATGTGGTAGTTGAGCCTCATAATCTGAGTTTTAAGAGTCCATTAGACCAACATCGCGCGTTTGTGACATCACTACTTGATTACGCTAACTCTTTGTTATTTGGTGCTCCTTCATCCACAATAGTTCGTCTCCAGTTAGTGCAAAATGCTGCAGCACGATTTTTAACTGGGACTGCTTTGAAGCAACATATTACCCCTTTACTGGCCAACTTGCACTGGCTGCCAATCCGCTATCGGATTAAATTTAAGATCCTCTTATTTGCTGTTAAATCTCTGCATGAGCTAGGGCCACCCTACTTGACACAGCTTCACTGTTGTTATGTCCCGAGGCGTTCCCTGAGGTCCTCTGAGCAGCACCTGCTGCAGGTTCGTCCTGCCCGCTATAAGGCGCGTAGTGAGCGTGCTTTTATCGGTTTGCGCCCCTATATTATGGAACCAGCTCCCCCTGACGGTCAGACTTGCCCCATCACTAAGTATTTTTAAAGTCCGTTTAAAAACTTACTTTTACTCTCATTCTTTTAGCTCTGCTGGAGCACTCTAATCCCTAGTTGATTTTACTTTACAGCTTTTGATGCTTATTTTATTGTATGTTTAGTTTTATCCCTGTATTTGTTGTTTTTATTTGTGTACAGCACTTTGGTCTGCATTATTGTAGTTTTTAAATGTGCTTTATAAATAAATGATGATGATGATGATGATGATCTGTGTTATCGCTGTCCACTTAAAAACAACATCTTGTTTTTTAATTGTGCAAAATAACAAGAGTTATTTGAAGAAAAGATTAGATCAATCTCAGTATATTGATAATTTCCTTAATTTATAAGTATCTCACTTTTTTATAGAAAGCCTCAAAGAGCGTTAAATCTAGTGTCTTCTGAAATTTGCAGTTTATTTCTCCGTTTATGTCAGCATGACCTTAAATCCTGCCTCTCCAAACTTTGATGTTTGCAGCATTTCCGGGAGCACCTTGATAAGCTGTTTGCTCAAGGCATTGGTATGTTGGACATAGCTCTGACGGAGGCGTTCAATCTTCTCAGTGATGTAAGTGACTCACCGAGGAACATTATTTACACCCACGCACACAGACACACACTCAGATGAACAATGGTTTTATGCTGAAATTCAATTAAGGCTGTAATTAATAGCTCAGTTCATAGAATCGGTTCCCAAAAAAAATAATTAACGAGTAAACAAGGTGCTTGATGATTCGGGTTGTTGCGATTAGGAACCAGCAATTAATCAAATTTGTGTGCCAACAAGTAGATATACACATGCAGTTATTACCTTGATCTCTATAATCACATTATATATATAATCCATTTCTGTGATTTTACATTTGTAAAACATTCTTATTATTGGTATGTTCATAGGACTACTTGTGTTCTGTTTGATTAATTGTTGCAATTAAAAATTATACTTTCCAGTAGAAAGGAAGTGGGTAAAATAATCATTAAGTAATCAAATACAGTAGGGCAAAAAAAAAAGTATTTGGCATCCACCACTTGTGGAAGTTGTCCCACTTAAACAGATGAGAAAGGTCTGTAATTTTTATCTCTCGGTACACTTCAACTGCCATAGACAGAATGAGAAAAAGACAAAACCAGAAAATCCCATTGTATGAGTTTTAAAGAACCTATTTGTAGAATGGTGCGGAAAATAAGGCCAGAAAATAAGAAAGATTCGGCCACTGACATAAGTTAACTTCAATCAAATGGAATTGTTTGGCAAGACAGAGTTTAAACATTTTCTGTAGGTCTTCGCCACGTTTGCATATACTGTAGCTGATATTTTAGCCCATTCTTCCATGCAGACCTTCTCTAGAGCTTTGATGTTTTGGAGCAGTTGCTGGGCATCACAGACTTTCAACTCTCTCTACTCTACTTGACTGAGGTCTGGAGACTGGCTAGGCCTCTCCAGAACCTAAAAATGCTTTTTCACCCAGCCACTCCTTTGTTGCCCAGCAGTGTATTTGGGATCTTGCCATGCTAGACGATCCAGCCATGTTTCGTCTTCCTCTCACTGATGGAAGGTGGTTTATGTCAAAAAATAAAAAAATAAAAAAACGGCACCATTCCAATCATCCTGTCCCCTTTGCAGAAATCCAGCCCCAAAGCATAACGTTTCCACCCCATGTTTCAAAATGTTTGAAATTTTTGGTATACAACTCAGCATTCATCCCTCTCCAAACATGATGAGTGGTTTTTATAACAGAGAGTCCTATTTTCGTCTCATCTGAACACATGACATTCTCTCAATCCTCTGGATCATCCACATGGTCTCTAAGAGAAACTTTGGAGAGTCCTCAAGATGTGCTGGCTTAATCTTGAACGCTGCAGGATTTTAATCTATGAGGATGTAGTGTGTTACTAATTTAACGCAGAAACATTTGCTACTGCGGTCTCAGCTCTCTTTACGTCATTGACCAGTTCCCCCCATACCATTCTGGGTTGTCTCCCACAGTTCTTAAGATCATGTATACCCCACGAGGTGAGATTTTGCATGGACCCTAGGTCAGGGATGATTGTCAGCAATCAGTATTTATTAAGTTGTCTAATAATTGCTCCTACAGTTGATCTCTTCTCATCAAGCTGTTTGCCCACTGTACACTGTATCCCAGTCTATGTAAGGGAGTGAATATTTTTAACAGCCTTTTATATGTGAAAAACAATGTTTATTAATATGCAAGAACGCTGTGTGTCGTTTTCTTTCTGTTTCCAGTTTAATAAGACTGGGAGGGGCAGTGAGTGTAGCCAGGCTATAATGCTGGTGACAGATGGCGCAGTCGATACATATGATGCTATCTTTGAGAAGTATAACTGGCCAGAGAGGAAGGTAATGTAACTCCATAATTTGTTATTGGAAAATATGTTCATTTTGAAAAAAACAGGCTTAGATGTAATTTAACCTTTGCTTACAGATTAAACTGTTGTAAATGAATGTCCATATACTTTTATTAGTTTGGAAGTATTTGAAGTCTTGTGAAGTCCAAAACAATTTTACATAAGTTGTGTAGGGGTATTTGTTTACTACTTCTCACCTGTTTCTACAGTATATAAATCTTTCATCTTGGCCCTTTAGGCTCCACGTTTGCTTTTCTGTTCCTTAAAAAAAAAAAAAAAAAACCTTTATATTGTGCCAAGGCCTTTATTACTGAATTTCTGCTGTGGTCATTGCCATACTGGAAGTTCCTGTAATCTCCACTCTGAATCACTGCCTCTAAGTCAAACTGATTTATGAGTTTATGTTCAAATACATGTTAGAAAGGGGTTGTTGCCTATAATACAATTCTACTTACACATACTGGAGGCTGTTTCTTAGACTTTTGCGAAATAAACATCCCACTGAGCAATAACATTAATGTCATCATTAAAGCCACATTATCTGTCATCAAACAATTTTATTTTAGACTAAGCCATTATTTCTAACATCATATTTGCATCTAAATTTAGACCAACTAGTTAACTTTGTTTAATACAGCAAATAAAAACAACTGCAAATTTAAACATGGAGTCAACCTGAAACCATTTTATTTTTGTTGCAAGAAACTTTTTTTTAGACATATATTATTCATCCTGAACCCAGTTCAGCCATGTACTAAACTTTCACTTTTTACATTTTTGTTACATTTTACATATTTTGAAACTATGCATAAAAAACAACTGTAGATCTAATTCAACGCATTCCTCAAACACATTGCTGTAAAAGGCAACTTAACAAGTCAGATCACAGTTTGTAAACACACTCAGAAAAAAAAATACATTCATTTTCAGAAACATGCCCATTGATCTGGTTAAAATAAAATTGTGTTGGGCTTTAATAACCATAAATATATTTAGAGGAAAAGTGGGAACTTTGCAAAGCTTACATTGCTGTCCAATCTATTAAGTAATGGAGTGGTAGCATCATGCTGTGTCGGTGTTGTGCTGCACAACGTTCCTAGTACACTTTTGAGAATAGAATAAGACATCATGGGGACATGAGGGGAAAATATTGTAGCAACATCCTCAGACATATAGGGTACAGGTAGGAAAAGAAACAGGTATATCGTTATCCAGTGTCAATAAATATCTGGTTTCAAATGTATCTTAGAGTAAATTTTATTACAACTGATTTTCAAAATAATCTGATGTGTATCTTTCATCCTAGAGGAGACTGATAAAACAGTACATTGAAAAAAAAACTGCTTTATCATAAGGCTGCTTTGTATTATTTTACATCAGTTTAAAAACCAATGTATGCAGGGATGTAGCTAAGAAGCTTTCTGTATTGCGATCTAAGCTCCACTGAACAAGCTTTGAGCATTTTGTAACTATTTAATCTCAGTCCCCGTCCACACTACTGCGTTTTCGTTTAAAAACGGAGACCTTTTGCCACGTTTGCAGCTCCCATCCACACTAAAATGGCAAAAACGGAGACCCAAAACGGAGAAGTTTAGAAAACGCTGCCGACCCCGTTTTTCGTTTTGAAACTCCGGAGGGTGTTATTGATGTGGACGTCTTAAAACAAAGGACTTTAGAAACGATGACGCAGCAGATCACACTCTGCTCTATGATTGGGTGTCATCGGTCATGGCGTATCCTTCCCTGATTCGTCAGCAACCCATCACATGAACCGTCCCTGGAAGATAACATACAAAAACAGCCTGGAGTACATTATGTTAGAAACTGCAACATGGATAATGAATTACAAGCGTTACTTGCTTTGATTTCTTTGCTAGCAGCTGAGGAATGGTCAATCTGTTTCCTGTTTATACCGGCGCGCTTATGCCCAGTGTTGAAGAATGGTCACGTGATCCGCGTTTTCAGTCGTTTTAATGTGGATGGAGATCAATTCTAATATGCAGGGAAAATGCTAGTGTGGACAGAGATAGTTTTCGTTTTAACTCCCCGTTTCTAAACGAAAACGCAGTATTGTGGACGGGGCCTTAGGTACATCTCAATAAATATGTACATGATGAGTGCTCTTTAATGGTAGCACTTGGGCAGTTATGGATAGCGTCCAGAAGGCTATTAGGTACAGTATATGCATAAATTATTTCATACTTGTGTGTTAATATCATCAATACGTTTTGGCAAGCATAAGTTGTACACTTGTTGTGTACGAATATCAAGGTCTGTATAAAAACTGCTCCTAGCAACACCCCCAGCCTTGCTGCAAGGCTCAACAGCAGTGACTGGAGAGGGGACATAGCTGCTAGATAGGTCCATTTAGAAGAACCCCGCTGATAATAGAAGTCTTCAGTCTTTGTCATTCTCTCCAGTGTGTTTCGCTCACCCTCTCCTTTCCTTCACTGCTGCTTTTTAATGGCTTTTTCCCCAACTGGCTTTACTGCCTCTCACTGTACAACATCACATTATAGCTTTGCTTTGGAAAAGATGAATTAATATCTTTAAACAAATTAATGATTTATTCATGAACTACTTATTGCTGCGGAAAACATTGTTACTGCTTGAAATAAAATAAAAAACAAAAATAAAAAAAAACATTGAAGCTTTAAGCCATGTTAGCCCTGATTAGTGTTTTTATTCTAAATAAAATGTGGCAGTGTTAATATACCTTAATTTATCAAATTTGTTTTCAGGAAAAGAACGAGAAAGAAAGACAGCTTAAAACATGCATTGAAACAAATAAAACAAACTTTTCTTATAGCCTTATTGTTGCATTATTTCAAAAGTGGATTCCTAATTTATTTATCTTTTGTTTTGAAAGGTTTTTAAAAAGGGATCGGGGAACAAATATTTAGAGTTACAGTATATTTATTGTCTTCTGGTTATCTGTGAGTAGTTGTTTCCAAGGTTTTTTGTCGTGATCCATGTCCTATTAACTTAGTTGAGGTTCAAAATGTAGAGGGGTTGATAAAGCGAAAGCTTTGCTTTGTGGCTCCAACCTTCCCTCCCTACGTTGTGCTGGATCAGCTTTGCATTATCACAGATTAGGAAAGAATCCATCTATCCCTCTGTTGTTTCATCCTACAAGCACTTGAGAACAAAACATCATCCTGTCTCTCTGGGTGAGAATATTGTGAAAAGTTACCTTTGAAAAAAGTTTGACAGCATTCAGCAACATGAGATGATTTTAAAAGATCATCCTGAACAACTTCAGGAGCTTTCAAAATGAAAAAGGAATATATTTAGTTTTCACATTCTGATATGAACATATAATAGGTTTGTGTTTAAATTATTTATTTCTGTTATGTTGTACATCTTTAATATATGCAGGTCACTTATCAGGCAATATATGATTATCTGTTCTAGTCACATATTTCATCAAACACCTCTCTACACAGCCTTTTGATTGAAAAGATATCCTAAAACCTGATCTGCTGTCAGATTGTTTTCATTTGATATGCTTTACTTAAATTAAGCTCCGACAATTAAAAAGTTAATACAAATATACATTTAACATGCACACTGTAATATTTGAACATACATGTAAGTCTGCTCTTTTACCTTAGATATTGTGGGGAGTGATTTTGCTTTGTTGGTGTTCATGTTTACATACCTGATGTGGATGTTTCTCTACCAAATCACATGTAAAATCACCACTGGACGGAAACCATTTTCGTTGGTATTTTCATTTCATGTTTAAAATTTTTATTTGTACAGTATCTCCACCAAAAATGAAGCTTGGTAATCAAAACAAGGTACACCTTTGAATGTTGTTGTTTTTTTCCTGCATCTGCATAAAAGTTGAACTTGTGAAGTGGGTTTTTTAAATTGGTGTTATATGCTGTAATAAAATGCCCTACGGTTTAATTTCTGGTGTTCCTAAAAGCAGTTTTTCCAAAATACAGCTTTGATGTTTTTACTGCAATACTCTTGATTTAAATTACTGGTTGTTGCTGAGAATCATTAAAGTAAGTTATATAGCAGAAACTACCAAATAATCACTGTTTGACAGCTAAACTCACACACAATAGAATAAACAGTTCGCCAAAGAATACCATGGCATAGAAAACATTTCATAACGTAGTGTCAGTGTTAGCTAAAGCTATCACAGTTATAGTTCATATTCCAAAGGAGGATGTCCAAAAGAAAGCAGTTTAGAAGTTTTAGAACTTCCTTTTACTTTATATCACACACATATACGTGTAGATATGTGTATGTATGTGTGTGTATATACATATATATATATATATATATATATATATATATATATATATATATATATATATATATATATATATATATATATATAATATGATATGATGAGATTTAGGATACATATATACATAAACAGAAGACAGGAGCATTTTGTCTGAATGAAGAGAGTCAATGAGAAAGTCACTAAAGCCATCGCAGCTGTGCCCCCAGAAGCTTACATCTGCTCCAATCTGGCAAGAGGCTTTTCACACATTCATGCATACACAAGAAGGCGTGGACCCACCTGGCAGCTACACCGTCTGCTAGAGCCTTCTGTAAACTGGAAAATTTGGGTTTGGTTGCAAAGAGATTGGGCTTTTATTGAGTGGACTCATAGATTTTGGATCTTAAATTGAAGTGCTCCTTGTCAGGACTTACATCTGTTCAAAAAACACTACTTAGATATGTGATGTTTAATGTTAATGATGTTGAAATTTAAAAAGAATGTGGATTGTAAATCCTTTGTAGGTTTGTGTACAACCTTTGTGTATATAGCTTTAGATGAATGAATGCCTTTGACAATGACTTGAGAGTTTGATCTTTTATAGAATCCTGTGCTGGCCTATATCAAACTGTGATCATAATGAATGATGGTAGCTATTTGCTTTCTACTTGTAGGTCCGAATATTCCCCTACCTGATTGGTCGGGAGTCAGCCTTTGCAGATAATTTAAAATGGATGGCGTGTGCTAACAAAGGTGGGATTTTGTTACTTTTTCCTCTTATAGTCTGTTCTTCCATGCTGCCAATAGATGACTCTTTATCTATGTATTCAGTAACATGGGTGAGTTTGTCAGTGCTCATCAGTATTAGCACTTACACATGACAGGAGGCAGCTGGTGGCACTTGCACCAACACATGTCTTGTTATTTCATTTTCCCTCAAGCTAAAAGTATAATCAAGAGAATTTGTTATTTTGTTCAAGCTTTATGGGTGGCCACTTTTGTCTTATGAGGAATACTTTTCCCCAGATTCTATATTTAGCCAAGAGGTGGCTGACAGAGACTGTCTGGCTCCATTTCCTCAGGTGCACTAGATCAAAAATTGAGTCACAAGTCACATAAAAGATCTGCATGTGTATGTATCTGTACGTCTGCAATAAAGACCAGGGCAACCACAGCATTGTGTGGAACTGATATTATAGAGTCTATCCAGCCAGTTAAAATTGTTAGTGGAGATAATGAGATGACTGTATTTGAATGTGTGTCATGCTGTGTGAATGTATGTATGAATGTCAGTTGATTAAACATAAAATGAGAGTCTAATTGCCTACAGTCTGCAGTCTGTAAGTTATAAGTTGCTTTTTAAAGTACTGAAGTGTTAGTGGCCTTTATTCATAGTAATTAACTGGGAAATGTTCAGAGAGAGAGAGGGGGGGGGACATATGCAGGAATGGTCCAAAGGTTAGATATTGAACCCCAGGCGGTTTTGTGGAGGACTAATAATCTCCATATATTTGGATTTGCCACAGAAATATTTTTTAAGACTCTGGAATATAATCCCTGCTTTCTATTTTTTGAAAATAGTGAATGGTTTTCCATCATTGAGTCTTGACCCCTTGCCGGTTCCTATTGGTTTCTTTTCTGAATACACTCTATAGATAATGACTACTGCAAATCTGGATAATGCTGCAGGTACTGTAGTTTTTGGAGATGATTTGACTCAGTCGCCTCACACAGCTATGCCTAATCATTCACTATACATTGCTCAAAAGGATCCTATGTCATAAATATTTCCCTGTGTTTCCAATAATTTATTTAAGAGACTGTAAGAAGTACCTACTTCAAGCCAATAAAAATCATTCAGCTCTGTCACTGTGTTTGATGCCAGCTGGGTATAAGCTCATTAATATCTGTTTATAGGCTACTAACTGCAATTATTTGTTGCCTTAAACCAGAATCGACTGGAGTGTGAACATGCATGATTGGTCATGTGGTCTGTCTCTTGCTTATTGGTGGTAGGGATGGGCTACATTCTCTAAGACCCTGAACAGAATAAAGTAGGTGCAGAAAAGGAGTGAGTGAAGGCAATACGGAGATGCTAACCTAGAGGCCAACTTGCAAAGGGTGTTATCATAATCCATCTGTCTGCCCATCCATCCATTCTTCCTTCCGTCCGTCCATCCAATGTCTGCACCCGTTTATCCTTGCATGGGGGCTTGTGCGTATCTCTAACTTTCAAGAGGCAGGGAATACACACAGGCCAACACCGAGGCACCGATGATAGACAACCAAGCACGCTCACGTCAAACAATTAATTTAAGTCATGTTTTATTCTTTGGGAGGAAGATGGAGGGCAACATTTCTACAATTGCACCACTTTGCAGCCTGTTTTCACTAATATTACTCAATTCAAGCATTTTAAGCACATGCAATACATAAATATGTTTTGTATCATGCTTCAGTGTTAACCTGTAAATTTATGCAAGTGATTTACAGCGCTGACCACATTTATTTTCAACGCAGTTAGTCATGTCAAATATCATAAAATGTCATGAATTCCCACAGGACATATTGACAAATCCACCCCTGCTTAACTACACTGGAGAACTTATAAATATAATTCAATCATTTCTGCTGCTTGTGTCTGAGCTGGAAATACATAATTTTATGCCCAAAATAAATGTGTGTACACATTAACAAGTAACAAGACATTTTTGTAGAGGGGAACACAACATCTTGTACAATGGAGAACACAAAGCAACATAAAATGAAAAACAGGACCATCATAAAACAGCATGGATAGTATAAACGTGAGGTCTGTGGTGGAATTTGTTTTCTGTAGCATTTAGTATGGAGACTACAATACACATGGAACAAAGTGTTAACTGTCTGGTAACCAACTGGATTTGGGTTAGGCTAAAGGCTTGTTATTAGTGTCCTGTTGGAAAACCTAGTGATGACCCATTTACAGATTACTGCCATATTCCACCAGAGTTTTATTTAAAAATCTTTCAATGATCTCATGATTATGTATACTTTAGTGCAGTTCCCATGCCTTTATAAGAGAAACTGACCTGTCTATCATCACAGATACAAGATAAATGTGGGTCCTCATGCACCCTAGTATGCAGAGGCTAAATAAAATTGGTCTCTGTGACATCATTATTTTCCTCAAGGAAGCAGGAAGTACCTAATTACTAAATAGATGTTCCTAGACAGTCAAACTTAAGGTAACGTCAAGTACAACTTAAAGCCATAAGCAACACCGAATGCCCTTGGGACTCTGACCTGTGTCACAAGTTTTTTTGTTTGTTTTTTGCATGTCGCCTCAATACTCTCACCCTGAATGCATTCACCCTGAATTACAATTCAGGCATATAGGTGGTAGGGGGTAGGGATTCAAAAGCCTTGAAAACTACATTGAACCACAATTAGATATGGTCTCCTTTGTGGTAGAGAGAAAGCAGGATGAAAATTGGTTAAAAACTCATGCATAGTTTTTACCCAATCTGCTACTTCCAATTTGGTGGCAAAGGTTTTGGTGAGAACAATAATCCAAAAATTATAAAATTTTATTTGGATTATGTTACTTCAACTTAATATTCAGTTTAATTCAGTTCATATATATATATATAATATATATAGCGCCAATTCACAACAGATGTTATCTCAAGGCACTTCAATTACACAGATAAAAAAATTTTTTTCAGATTGTGTTGAGTCATTGAAGTGTCGTATCTGTTCTTAGACACACAATACTGCGCACTTGCCACAAAAACATGTGATTTTCATTTTAGGTGAGACATATAAAGTTTATTATAAAGTTTATTTCACAATACTCCCAATAGAGACATATAAAACAAAAAATACGATGATCATATCTTATGAAGTGCAAATTGCCTCTTTATTTTCGTCAGTGCATGTTCCTCTGAAGGATTTCAACTCTGACTCTTTTTTATATGATGAACCGATTATTCATGTTATTAAGACACAATTACCTACAAAATTTTAGGCAGCTGTTAACCTATAATTGTTTACATCAGATTCATAAGAACAAACACACAAACTAAGGAATATTAAGACATTTCCAAGATTTTTTTTCATAGTTTGGCTGTTTTCATTTATTTATTTATTTTTGTTCTATCCCAGTGCATCACCACAATGGCATCCAGTGTGTGCTTAAGAAGTAGGAATAGTGAAAAGGTTCAAGTTATTCACTGCAAATAAAATGTTTCTGAAATATATATTTAAGAGAGAATAAAATAAAATCCAGCAATCCACTCTTCAGTTGATCTTTTTTTTTCATTCAAAATCTCTTTGGGACTCACCTTGTTGGAGCTAAAATACAACATCATCTATGTGCAGCAAACGGTTATAAAGCCCACACTGAAAGCTTTGCTTATTAAATGACCATATTCAAGCTGTCCTTGAGAAAAAAAAAACGGAAAATAAACCTCTTCACCGCACACAACATGTATAATGTTTTTAGACAGTTTTGTTCAGAAAAAGACTGCTGCCTTACATTAAAATTATTTTTTTCCCCAAAACTAAATAAACACAGCTATCTTTTTAATTTAGTAATTTGTAGATCAAACCTTAACACAATTTTTTAGACAAATATTGAAATATTGGGAATCCAAAATTATAGTCTATGAATAAATTGAAATCAGTTTAAGTATTTAGTAGATTATTAATATCTAATGCTAAATTATTTTAGATCATCTTACACAAACACTTAAGTCTTAAATCACATTTCATGTTAGTTTGGTATATTTAGTCATAATTCATTAGGTTGTTGCTTAATCCATCACACTTTAGCTACTAATATGTTAAAATGAAAAATATTTTTTCTTGCATTTCCTTTGAAGTTTATAACATCCATATTTCTTCAGTTGTATAACTTTATATTTTATTAGTTTTAATTTGTTTTGCCATAATCTTAATTTTAGTGTAAGGCTATCCATAATTCAGTTGCTCATTTTCACATTATGTTGCATTTTTTTACTGACACTACATCATACTCATGTGTAAGGTAACCTTGTGAGGTTTTGCTTACATATACAGTGTATGCCAAACCAAGGTTCTTTAAAAAAAAAAAAAAAAAAAATCTGCCTTCGTTGTTTCAGGCCATGTTGTGCCTATCTAGTATGTGCTACAGGTGCACTGTGTCACTGAGACAAGAGCACATTCATTTTTATTTTGGCCGGCTCATCTCACTGGCCCCAGTTCTCAGCCTGAAGGACGCTCTCAGCCAGAGGGAGTAGTCATTCTTAGCTGTCCTTTGATGGACTAGGCATTTAAGATGAGATGGTCTGCTTGCTGATATAAGCCAATGTGTGAAGATGTGTTCTGTTGTATTTTTTGTTAAAATAATCCCCAAATGCACTTATAGGTCAACTTCAGCTTTTGTGTTGTTATGATTAGGGATGTCCTGATCCGAATCTCAAGATCGGATTGTGCCAATATTTTAAAATTTTTCAGTGATCGGCTGAGAGATCAGCTATATTAGCTGACGAGTCACGCTGATTTGTACGAAAGTACCTCCTAGTTACATTTAAATGTTATTGCACAATAATTCAAACCTCTGTAGCGGTGCAAACAAGGAATTTTTATTACCACAAATCAGCTAGGCAGATTGAACACAATTCTAATATGGATATACTTCAACAAATATGCTTAACTGTAGTTTAAACTATAGCTATAATTAGAGGGTAGAAATCCACCTTCTGGCATGTGCACAAAACAATAAACCAAAATAAACAGAGAAACATTCCTTTCTTAGCTCCTGCAGCAAAAAAAAAAAAAAAAAATACAAAAAAGCAAATGCTGAGCTGCACCTGTGGTGCATTCAAATATCGTCGGAAATCTATGCTGAGTTTAGGAGCATAGGATTAAACACCAATAATAATACAGCAATTTACAAACTTAGAACAATATGGGCTTTCTAACACTGGTATATACTTTTAAAATATAGTGAATGTGATCCCATGACAGTGGAGGGCAGCATCGTGCATTCTGGAAATACTGTTTTTTTAATACTGTACCAACTATAAGTGTTTTGCTTTTTCTTCTTGCTGAAAATTTAAACTTAAACTGGACTTTAATTATCTGTAAGATTTAGATTTAGTACAACAATGATGGTAATTCTAATGAACAAATTGTGTTTTATAAAAAGTTGAGTTTGTTGCTAAATATATATTTCAGCTTTATTAATGTCAAAACTAAAGGGGAAAATTGAATCGGATCGAAGTGCTGATTGGGACATCCATAGTTAGTATAATTGCAGTTACCAAGGTTTCAGGGGTTAAAAACAGATCCATTTTAACTTACATTATCTTTATAAGTATTACAGGTATAGATTTTGAATTAGGTACTAATTGGTGGTGTTAAAGACTGATGTTTTAACTTTTATATTACACCACTCAGATCTTTTTTAGTTGTTTTTTTTCACCTCCATCAGGTAGAGATTTTGCTGGGGAACAGTGACCCTAAAATCAGTTACCTTGAGCAATGCTTTTCTGCTCTACTGGCTTGCACTGATGCTATTTTCTTCCGTTTGAGTGAAAACTTGTTTGTGTCTTTTCTTATGCTCTAGTCTCACTGTTGTCCTGATTTACTTTCCCGTTTTCTTTCCTCCTGCCGAGATAACAGTATTCCCTCCTCCACATATACATTAGTACCATAATGATGGCATTACGCTCAAGGAAATGGCACTGCATTTGGGCTTACTGAAAATAGCTTTTACATCACATTTGCATACCACTTAGTCATCCACAAACCCATGCTGTTTTGCTCTGACTTGAGCATTCTTTTTCTGTTTTTCATACATATATCCAGGATTCTGTCTGCTCTATCTCTGCTGCCCTTTGTACTCAGTTTTTCAATTCAATTCAGTTTATTTATACAGCACCAATTCACAACAGATGACATCTAAAGGCACTTTACAAAAAAAGTAATTTCAATCCAATTATACAAACATTCCAATCAGTTAAAAGTTGTCTATGTAAGGAATCTCAGCAGATTGCGTCAAGTCATGGACGTGAGGTTCTGCCTGGAACATGCAGACTCCAACCACAGCAATCCCTCAGTAATCCCTCATACTGAATAAGCAGGTAGCAACAGTGGAGAGGAAAAACTCCCCTTTAAAGGGGCTATATTGTGCTATTTTACCGTTTCAACATCTGGGATAGAAATATATATGATAAAATGTTACCGTTGGTGTAATATGGTATCAGTTTGTCCTGAAATTTAAATTGTATCCTGGATTTATTGTTGGACCGGGAAGAAAAATGCCTTGTTTCTCTGTAATCCTGCCTCCTGCCAGAAAGAAATACATCTGGAGAGTAGTAGAAGAGGAAAGTAGAAGATTAAATAAAAGTGATCAGTATGTTCTCCAACAGTCTAAGCCTATAGCAGCATAACTACAAAAATAACTTGAATGAGTAAACTAAAATAACCTAAACCATTCTAACTATAAGATTTATTAAAAACGAAAGTTTTAATCCTAATCTTAAAAATAGACAGAGTGTCAGCATTGCAGATTTAAACTGGGAGTTGGTTCCAGAGGAGAGGAGCCTGCTACCTGAAAGAGCTGCCTCCTATTCTACTTCAAAAATCGTAGGATCTATCAGTAACCTGCAGTCTGAGAACGAAGTGCTCTGTTTGGAACATATGGAATAATCAGATCTCTGATGTATGATGGAGCTTGATTATTAAGGGCTTTATACATAAGGAGGATGATCTTAAACTAAATTCTGGATTTAACAGGGAGCCAATGAAGAGAAGCTAAAATTGGGAAATGTGATCTCTCTTTATTATATTCATCAGAACTCTGGCTGCAGCATTTTTGATCAACTGAAGGCTTTAAATTACATTTTGTGGACTTCCTGATAATAAGGAATTACAGTAGTCCAGCCTTAAAGTAACACATTTAGTTTCTTAGTTTCTTAGCATCACTCCTGGACAGGATGTTTCTAATTTTAGCAATATCCCGGAGGTGAAGACAATAAATCTAGGAAACCAGTTTAATATTAGATTCAAATGTCATGTATTGGTCAAAAATTACCCCGAGGTTCTTTACACTGTTACCAGAGGCCAGTGTAATGCCATCCAGATGGAGTGATTAACTTAGCAGTTTCCTTTGTAAAGTGTCTGCTCCAAAGACAACAACTTCTGTCTTGTCTGAATTTTAAAGCAGAAAGTTTAAAGTGATCCAGGTTTTATGTCTTCGAGAGATGCCTGTAATCTACCTAACTGAATGAATTAATCAGGAATTATGGATAAATATAGTTGTGTATTATCAGCATAACTGTGGAAATTCATACCATGCTGTCTAATTATTTTACCAGTCGGAAGCATATATACAGTATAGAGAATTGAACCAAGCACAGAACCCTTTGGTACTCCACAAGTAACCCTTAAGTGTGAAGAAGATTTATCATAAACTTAAACTGGAATCTGTTGGACAGATCTGATTTAAACCAGCCTAATCCCTGCAGCAATACTTACATGCAATAAAAAAAAATTAGTTATAGTTACAAATTACTTTTTTCCAAAAAGCCATTACGTTAGTAGCTCAGTTACCTCACAGTAAAATTAATTAGTTACTCAGCAAAGTAATAAACGTTATTTCTATGTTCTGTGACGCAGTTACATTCTATAATATCTCTAACGTCAAATACCTTTGTAATTGAATGAACATTTTTACATTTGGTATTTGAACTTGACTCAATAAGATTGAAGCTGTATGCATAAATATAAAAATATACAAAAAGTAAACATTGGACATACATAATCACACACCTTTCATTTAAAGTGTAAAACTAAGACAGACAAATGTGATTAGAAAAGGAAAAAAGTTGTCCGTTAAGTTGTGCAAATCTCTGCATCTGTAACATTGAACAGTAAACAGAGCACTATCCAATAGGCTGTTGTAATGGCGCGTTCACACCGTTATCTTTGTCAGCGTCAAGCAATGCTCACAAAGTGACTAGTTCGACGCATATACACAGCAGATATTTTTTTTTAGCTGAAGCCTTTCTCTGCCCTGATTAAACACTAGGAGATCGTGGTTGGCTAGACAACGTTGAGGTCGAGCAACGTCACTACAGTGAGACGTTCTGACTGATTGCTGTGCTGTGTCAAGAGCGTTAAGACCGACGAAAGTTTAGATAGATGAACTTCTGCATTCCTGGCGTTTGGCGCTTTGAAGCTTGAAATGCAAGAAAAGCTTGAAAAGTTGACGGAGCCAGCGTGAAAACAAAGCGCAGCAGAGACTGCGATGCTCCTCTGATGGCCTCAACCATAGACTTAACATGTAATATTGCTGCTGCTGACGCTGCTGTTTGGGGTGGTGTGGACACACCATAAGGCATTTTGAAACTGATTTGGTGTCACCTGGTCATATGACCTGGAAGCTATTGAAGGAAAACCTGAATTATTACAGTAAAATATTAATATAAATTATTATAAGGATTCAATTGTTGTCTGGTTCTTTAGATGTAGTAAGATATTTCAAGATTGATTTTATGTCACCTGGTCACTTGAGCTGGAAGCTATTGAAGAAAAATCACATTTACAGTAAAATATTAAGAAATATTACGTATGTTATTTATTTTATTTTTAATATATTGGTGTGTGAGGTTCCTAGGGTGTCCAGCAACAAGTTATCAATATTCTGGGGTGAATTTGTTAGTAGATCTAACAGGTATTGATTTATTTTCCGGGATATATGGATATTTATCTAACCAAACCCTAACCAAAACCACTGCCTCCAAGAGCAAGTTCAGCGGCAATGTATCAGCACAGTACTTGGTGAGTTGCTGCAGGGAGTCTCTGCTTTAATGTAACTAATGTCCATCGAATATCCAACTAAAAACTAAGTTCACCATGGTCTTCCAGAATGCAGACAGCGGTCAGGGTATCTGTCCACCCCGTAATCATCACCGACACCTGCTCTCTCTACCAGCAGCTGAAGTGTGGTTGTCAGAAAGCCTGACAATGCTGCGTGTCGTTCAAACACACTGTAAAGTGCCACTTTAGATATCGAGTAACTGAAACGGTGTTGTAACGATACGAAAAGTAATTAATAAGATTGCTCTGTTACCTAAGAGATAATACCTTTAGTAATGACATTATACTTAAACACTGTTTCTCCAAACACTGGTTACGAGTCCATCACCTGAGTCCATTAGAATATCATTAGTAACTTTCACCTGTGCTGTTTCAGTGCTATGATGAGCTCTAAAACCTGACTACATTTTTTCGAACAGGTTGTTGCTGTTTAGATGCTATTATACTTGATTAGCAACTGTTTCCTCAAAAATTTTGGACAAAAAAGGAATGTTAGATATGGGTCTGTAATTAGCTAAGTCATTTTGATCAAGGGAGGGTTTCTTAAGTAAATGTTTAATTACAGCAACCTTATAGTCGTCTGGTACATATCCATTATTAAACATAGATTCATCATATCTAACATAGGGCCAGTAACCAGAGGAAAAACTTCCTTAAATAATTTAATTGGAATTGGGTCTAACACACAAGTTGAAGGTTTAGTTGTAGCTAATATTTGTGATAATTCTGAAAGTTCAACTGAATTAAATTGGTAAAGTTGCTGTTTTTTTGCCAAGATAAGTAAGATGTTGTTGATAACTTAAAAAATACTTTTTGGCTCCCACTGAATGTGATCTCATACGACTTGAAACAATTAGTAACACACAAATATGAATGAAGACATCTGCTCTTCATCTATCTTGGTTGCATAAAACAGACATAAGGGGCTGATTAATAAATTAAATCTGAGCCAGATGTAGTTTTGGGAAGAGAGTCAAAGTTTTACTGCATTTGAAAATCTTAATTGTGTTGTATCCATGTGTTTTCCTTGTGTTTAAAACAACTGCTTTTGATTTTGACAAACATGTTGTTGCACCTAAATAAAGGAAGCTATACATTTGCTCTCTTAAAATATTTGAATGGTTCAAGCAGATGTACCATGTTGAAATCAAACACTGCAACACAGTGGTCAAAAAAAGTTTTCAACAAAATGCACACTGTATCTTAATAAATTGCATATTTACATTGAGTATTCTAAAATAATAATATTCACTTTAATTTATATTTCTGCCAGAATTGGCTTTAAAAGCCATTTTAGTTCAACCAAGTTTATTTCTGATAGGAAACATGCTTATCCCAAGATAATGATCACTGTACAGTGAATAGTTTTGAAAAAAAAAAATATTTGTTTGTTTTGATTTTAAAAAAAATAGTATGTTAAAATTATTAACACCCTTCCTAATATTCAGCTGAATAGTTCTTAAAATTGCAGATCAGACTCAGACTAAATTTAGGTTGGCACTCTGGCCGGTTCATTTCAAAACATTAATGTTTAAAACATTACTTTAAGCTTAAATATGCCAAGCATTTAAATTATAGCATCGGGCGTCCGCCGTACAAGGCACATTTTTTTTAGATCAAGGGAGTCCACATGCCATTTCTTATAACTGAAAAAAGTTGTTTCCATCCATCCATCCATCCATCCATCATCTATTCCACTTATCCCTGAAGGGTCGCTGAGGTTTAGGGTTGTGGGGGAGGATGCACCCTGGACTAGTTGCCAGTCCTTTGCATTTGGAAAGTTATATTGAATAATGACTTAGGAATCTCAACCTTTGAAGAAAAGGTGTTTTTTTATTCTCATTTCTTTCCTCAAATATAATGGATCTATTGATTTATCTCACTAACTTTGCTGTCAAACAGTTTAGATTTTTTCTTGTACTTAAAAAAAATATTTTATGTCCAGAGATAACAAAAGTGAAATCTGAAGTCCTTTCACTTATGTGGCATATGGGTCACATTTAAGATATATCCATGTCTTATTGTATAATATGTAATTGGTTGTAGGACTGAATATTTCACAATTCGATATGATAAGGAGTGAAGATGATACATTTAATATGTTATCGTTTTTGTTTTTGTTTTTGTGTTTGCTTTTGCGTGCCATTTGCTTTGTTATCTTTGATGCTATTGATGCATACCTGTGGCATTCACAAGTCCTTAAAAGATATATCTATCTGTTAGGGTTATACTGATATACAGAGAACAAGAAATCATCCACGATATACATTGAAGTCCAAAACGTTTACTTTTACAGCTTCACTTTTCACTTACTAAATAAGCGAGTCGTGATCTTGAATTGAATGTTGAATGATCGATACATAGTGATGGCCCCTAAGGTGATGGCCCCTAATTATTAACTGAATTGATCACCACATAGGACATTCTCTTTATAGCTAGTCAGTAAACTATAAGCCTTTGCTAGCAAATATGAGAAAATCCAAATTAGATCAGAAATTGTGATTACATTGCATATGATTGTGTTATTACTAGTATAGGAGTTTTTATTTATTTATTTTTTCTTTCTGAGTTTTTTGCAATGATATGATTTCTTGCAATGCTGCATGTGTAAGAAATATCTGTTGTTTCTTAGTTTCCACAAAGATTTTTTGCCATGTCTGAAGAAACATCCATGGTACCCTTTTTGAAGATGATTAGCTATGTATAAAACAACATCAAAAATGAGTGGGGTGTGTATTTCTGTCCAGGAATAGGCATATTTTTGTTTATGTATTTTTGCGTCCTTTGTTGGTTTCCAATAACTCAGTCATAATGTACAAAGACAAACTGTTTAGGATGACTCGAAATTTACTGTTCCCTTTTTTCACAGGCTACTTCACTCAAATTTCTACACTGGCAGACGTTCAAGAGAATGTGATGGAGTATCTCCATGTGCTGAGTCGCCCCAAAGTTATTGACCAGGAGCATGACACAGTGTGGACTGAGGCATACATTGACAGCACTGTGAGTGGATCCTTGTTGTACCACTTTCATTCAATTTATTGGAATGGTATGAATGAAAATCTAAGCCTTATAAAACATTTTATTAATGCTTATGTTCAAAAACAGCTTTAGTATTTTGAGAATGAATGATAATTAGCACAGTCAGAGAGATACAAATGTGTCCCTTTTGTGTTTGTGAATGCCAGTGTACAAGCATGTGAAAGTGTTTGCTTGCATGTTTAACAGATGGAATCATTAAGTAAATGAGCCTCTTGTGAACATTTGGGAGCCTTGTAGCGTGAGCAGAACATTGACCATATTCAAAACTGCTTATGGCAGATGATTGTTTTTCATTAGAAAATGGCACAAATGTTGCATTGAAGCCTTAGAACCCTTTGTCATGCTTTATCATTATGTGGCATGTATCCATTGCACAAATTATAGAGAAAATAAATTGACAATTTGCAAACATGCAGGCAAAAAAATGGGCAAATTAAGATTATGATGCAGCGTTTTTGCTGTTTGATAATTTTGTACTAAACAATTAGCTTCAAGACATTTCTTAGCTAACCATCCCTGTGCATCTTAACATATCTTGGGGACACTTGGTCCCGGTTTTGACAACAGACGATTTATGATAATTTTCTATAATATACCCATACTAAACCATAACATACCAAATATAGTAATATGAGTTCAATAATTACAACCAGATGAAGGAAGTGACTCATTATTATTTTTGTTTGACAGGAAGTCATAATCTCTTAAATTAAGTAGGACTTAACTGGCCTGAATGGGAAGAAAAATAATCAACAGAATAGTGTACAAATAAAATAGTGTACAACTAAGTAAAATTATATATGCAATTCAATGATTCTTACAGTTATCTGCTTAATTGATGAAGATCAAAATACCTTGTTACCATGAGAAAATGATGAAAAAATTATGATGAAATGATGAAAAGATGCTATGTTTATTAACCCGAGTATAAGATGAAGTTTGTTGGAATAAAATGGCAACTCATGTGTATGAAATAGGGATACTGAGTAAATTTGCAATATAAATTATATATATTTATTTATTTATATAAATATGTGTCATATTTATATGTGTCAATTTATTATATTTATATAATAAATTGACACAGAGCCGAATAATGCTCATCAACAAAATACAAAGACTATGAAACAGGAAAAGCTGTCGACAAAAATAGCAAGGATCTGGCAATGGTTAAAAAACCCAATTGACAAATGAGAATGTAACAATGCAGTTCATATCAAAGTTAACAACAACCTACTTCATAGGAAGACCACCAGTCAGGTTCTGTCAAAGGTGACAGTGTAGAAATAGAGTGCAAACATTGAGACATGTGCAGGCAGGTGTTTTCTGTGCAAGGGTAGAAGAAACTCTTAAGAGCAGGGTCTTCAATAATTTGCTGAAGATATATTAAACTGTGCCTGTTCTTTTAGCACTTGGTAAGTAATTCCATCATTGTGGAAAAAACACATAAAAGAGTCTCAATTATCTTAAACATGGTGTAGACACTGCTAGCCGACAGTCCCTTGATGACCAAAGTGACCGATTTGTGACATTTACGTAGGGCATTAAGTTAGATAGAACATTTTCCATTAAGCATTTTGTTGGTCGACATTTGTTACTTGAATTTGATGCTAGATGCTAAGGATGCTGACATGTGATCTTTTAGGCTTAGGTAAGACCAGATGTGTTCTGGACCATATACACAGCTTTCACAGCACAGGCTGGGAGACCAGTTAGCAAGCCACAACAGTAGTCATTGCAGGATATAGCTGTTTTATATTAGTATATGAGACATTTTTTATGCTTTTCTCAATTAAAAAAGATAATGCAGTCATCAGGTTAGTAGTCGGTGGTATAGGTGAAGGTTTAAGTAGTGTTTTAAATATGAAAATAAGTTTCCCTGTGTCATTGGTACTGATAATCTCTTCCATGTAGAAATATTTTTTGCATCTGTGGTGGAGAATGGTGATAGTGGTTCCTGGAATTTTGTAAGATCTTTAGATTTGTGCCATTTTATATCTCCAGCTCTGAGGTTGGTGTGAGGTAAGGCTATCCTTAAGCCAAGTGGGACTGGGATGACTGAACGGTGTAGTTGATAGAGGACCCTTGCTATCCAGAAATATACTCAGTGTGAAGCAGTAGAAAAAAAGATAGCCCTTAGAAATAGAAATTGTCTTTAACGCAAAATTAAGCCCAATGCACAGTAATAATCATCTTATATTTAGGCATGGAAAATCATGTGTTTTGCTCAAGTACTAAAGTTCAAAGTAATACAAGCATCTGTTCCCAAAAATGTTTTGTAGATTATGAAAATAGGAGGTGTAAAGAGGATATTATAGGTGCTGTCTGTCAGAAACCAAACCCAGATTTTCCACACTAAATGAAAAAACAACAGTTTCTCTTAACAGTTTTTCTCATTTTTTATCCTTTTGTTCTGACAGTCTGTGTGGTTGACTGTAGTATTTATCTTTATTACTAAAAATTACTCAATTTGCTTGCCAAACATCAACACTTAAACTAATTATTCCCTCTACTCTGACCCTCATGTCAGAAAGCTCTTCTATCTTTACACAGTAACTGTTTTGAAGTTGCTGTTTTTGTGAACAGTGAATGAGTATGATTGAGTGGCTTTTCCACACTCTCTACCACTCTGTTCAGTAAAAACTGCGTTGAAAAGCTTTCTGATACTTATCCACAAATGTTTTTGACCCTCTCTCTCTCCTCCTCCTCCTCCTCCCTTCTGTAAACTGCTCTCTTTAAGCTCCCCCAAGCACAAAAGGTAAAACGTCGGGTTTGAGGTTATCGTAATGCAGTGTTTCTTTGGACGCTACCTTCTGTTTATGTGTATTCATGCATGCAGGTTGTCGTTTCCAGTATCTGTGAGATGAAGGCATTGTTTGGGTAATTGTGACACTCATGACATTAATTTTGTGTGGTACTTGTATAATGTTTGTAAAGTTAATGGTTCGAGTAATGCATCTTGGAAATCTTTTGCATGTGTGATTAAACAAACACGTCTGTGAACGCACTCATTCATCAGTTATGTTAGTTGTGCTTTGTGAGTATTTCTGTGCAGGCAGTTTGGTCGTGTAAATGTGGGGTTACAGTTTGATCTTTTGGGGTTTTGTGCTTTTGTCTTTTTGTTATTTGCTTTCGTGGAGTTCTCCAAAATAAGCTGTTTTGTTGTGTTCTGGGTTGAAATCCAATAGTTCATAAATACTATGCCGGGATGATCCATTCTGATGGCTTTTATCATTTTCAGTTGCTTTTTTTGTGATTTGTAAATCGTATGCGGGTAACGATAAGAAGCTCTGTAATCATAACAATGATAATGACAGAACAAAAGACTGCTTTACCTTCCCACCAGCATGAGCCGGGTACTGAGCTGTGTCATTAGACAGCTGGCAGGCTGGAGATCTTACAATGAGTTGCTAATGTCATGAATTTGAGCTCACTGTTATCGAAGCAGTTTAGCACAAGCTAGCTGGATGGATGGATGGATGGGCTTTCAAATGTTCAGGCACAAAATAAATGGTTTTAACACTTATATATCCATGAAAAACACATCCACGAGCTTGACCAGAGTGTCAGATAAGAGTGTTGTTCTTGAAATGTGATGTGCATTAGGACTTTTTGCTCTGGAGCTCATGTATATCTGCTTTTCAGATGCATAGCCGTGTTGTCTTTCTCCTTTGCTCTAGATCGTTTTTACTGTGACATAGCCATCATCCCTTTTTTTTTATTTTTCAACCCACTTCTAAAATGTCACTCAGGAAAAGTAACCATGCATGCTCATACTGGCCCCTACAGGCAACTTAGGGAGACCAATTAACCTAGCATGCACCTATAACCTTGTTGCTGCAAAGCAGAAAATCTAACTGCTATCTTCAATCCTCCTCAAAAGTTACAGAACAGATTGGGGGCAAATACCAAAGCACATCTTCATAGGTCTAGTAGAGTGTGTGTTTAGAGGGGCCAGGGCTGTTCAGCAGCCTAAAAGAGTAAATAAAATAAAAAAGTGACTAATGGAAGCTATTCCTTTTTTTACTTGACTTCAAATAACTTGATGAAACAATAATTAAGACAAATAGGAAAACCTTGCCCCAGGTGTTTTTCTGTTTATCATGATTTGAAAAAAAATGCTGTCATTACGAATTATTACAAAATGTTTTGCAGTTTATTAGGGAGAGTGTTCTCCTTGGTTAAGGGTGATTTGGAATTTTCATGGATCTTCCCAGAACACCTGTCCACTTAAACTGTTTGCTGGATATGTGGTTGCTTTTTTTGGCTGCAGAGCATATTTTTAGTTCTCTTACAGAAGCCAACGGGGATGGGGTTTAGTTCAAATGCATTACACAGAGAAGCATCATTAAACCATGTCTCCAAGGCAACAAGGGTCACCTCATGTACCAGCACACAATTTGTCAAAGTAACCTAGATTATGAGGTTTTCCAATGAAATATCAAACACAGGTCAGGGGTGTGTATCTAAGCTCACTGACAGGGTAGAGGTGTCTGTGTATGTTTGTCAGAGGAATGGAAAAACATACTGATTGCTTTTCATCCTCCAAGCCTCAGCAAGTAAAATAGCTCTTGTATTTGATTCCCTGTTGATACAACCCTAAAGTTTATGATCGAGAAAACTGACACCAATAGGTAGTGAGTTTTTATTTTGCAGAGTGATGTGTCTATTTTAAGCGTTAAATGCAAGATTCAAGTGCCCCCTTTTAGATTCTCAAGGGTATAGCAGCGTTGGGTGGTTCTCCTTTAAGGTTAATGAAGTTGATCTAAATAGCAAACCTTCAAATATTAAACACTAAATATTTATTGATTGGTATTCAAATCTTACGTTTTTTTCTGACTGGTTTGGAAAATGAAGAACATCTATTTTACATAAGTAGGGTTGGGGAACACCCCCTGTCAGTGACCCATTTGCCTGCTTTCATTTTTCATTACCTAATTTTTTTTGCACAGCATCAAGTAGGCTTTTTCCCAAGCAGGAGGATAGACTTTCACAAAGTGTTGTTAAATGAAAATAAAGAACTTCTTAGATTAATGTTCATGTGCAGAGAGTAGTCAGTGAAGGGACTGTTTGTCGCTCTAGTGATATATGATCCAATAGACCTCTGCTTGGAAATAGATTTTGTATTTTTAGATGATCCTTTGCTCGTTCCTCCTGTGCTTTCATCGATCACATTCTCCAGCAGCAAGGCCATCCATTGTTACAACAGCTGTACTTAGCCTAGCTTTGTTCTCTCTTTGATGTCCAAAGCTGCAGACTGGAGTGCTATAACCAGCCGTCTGAACACAGATCAACAATCCCTTTTCACTTACTGTCTGAGGGAGACAGAATGGAGACTAATACTGTCCTTTTATTTAGTCTGTTTTTATTGGTTGTAGAAGAGGGTGAGCAATGCAAAAAGTAGGTTTTGTTGGATGACTGATGTATGACTGGTTAAATAGTGTTAGTCCCAGAGAAAATGCATACAAATATCTTATTATTAACAGTTATCTGCTCTAGCCTTGATTGCTTTATGTCTTAATAGATGCAGCCCAGTGAATTGAAATATCCGGGGGAAAAAATGGTAGTCATTTGGTAGTCACTTGCAAAATGTGCAGTCAATGTAATATAGATTAGTTATACATGGGGTGGTATATATCAAAGTAATGTTTCTGTTAAGCTTGGTGATTTTGGCAAAACAACAAACAAACAAATGTTTTTTATCACAGAGAAAAAAAAAAGATTCATTTAGAAATGTTGGTCTGTTGAATAATATGTCTGTGTACTGCACAATATATAGGCCTACTTTTGATTGATATGGTAAGGCAAGGAGATTATCTGCCAGTGGCTCTGCTGAGAACTTAAAGGGGAATTTTTATTTTTTTTCCAACATTAGCCTTTATTTTTAGCAAATTAAATGTTTTCTTACTCACCCTGAGAATGTTGGAGCCAGTCTGAGTCGTTCAGCAGTATTCACTTTATATTCACTTCCTCCATCAGCAGACATCCGTAGAACGGGAGTGCTTGCAAATTTTTTTTTTTTTTTGCATTTTCCTTTAACAGTCCAGCTGCGGTGTAAATGTGTATTATGTCAGAATGGGCCCAGAAGAGAATCAAGAAACATTTCCAAGGCGTTCATAAATCCAAGGGGAATATAAACACTGTTACAACGTTTTGGGCAGATTAAACCTTATTACAAGCAGAATTTGTCCTGCCCCGAGCACTACCGTTCTAACTTTTATGGCTTACACTGGATGACTCAGGGACTGTATGTTGGACTATTGCAAAGTCAACATCATTTGTTTAAATTGGTCTTATATAATAGTAAAATTTTCGGAGAAATTGTGTTTGGGTTTTCATTAACTGTAGGAAATAAAAAAAAAGAAAGCCTCAAATAAATAGAGTGATCTGCAAATATTGGAGATTCATTTTTGAATTTGATTACTAAAACAAATGTTTCAAATATATTCTAATTGACTGAGATACACTCCTGTTGTGTAGGTGAAACTACATTTTCCATTTTGTAGTATTTTCTGTAAAATAAAAAGTTAAGTAAGTTGTTTGGGACACTGAAATATGGAAGTTTTTATACATTTCTCAACTAAAGAACGGAGGATTGTCAAGCAGTTCTCTTTTTTTATATTTTATGGATTTTGTTTTAGATACCTTCAGCTTCTGTAAAGATAAATATCATAATTATTGCAGAAATCTTTTTTTAAAACAATATACTTACATCTAAACTAGGGATGTCCGATAATATCAGCCTAAAGTCATTATCGGCTGATATTGGCATTAAAATGTAATATCGGAAATTATCTATCGGTTTTTATTTTTTTAATAAGTTGAGTTTCTCACACCATACGCATATTATATATCAATCTCTTCAGCTACTTCTTTTCTCTTTCAGAATGTAAAAATATGACAGATTTGTGGTTTAGTTTTTGAGAAAATGTTCCACATATCTGTATCGGTTTATATCGGTATCGGAAATTAGGAGTTAGGCTATATCGGTATATCGGATATCGGTAGAAAAGCCAATATCGAACATCCTTAATCTAAACTGGATGCACTTTCATTTGGTAAGCACATTCCCTATGGGATCACAACAATATGCTTGAAATGTAACTGAAAATGCATTTTGGCACTGAAAATAAAAATTGGAATGCATAATATAATTGTAATTGAAAATCTTGATTTTGAATCTGAAAAAATGTAGTCAACATTTTTGTATTGAAAATGAAACAGAAATTAAAAGTGAAAACATTTTCCATGAAACTCAAAATATGTGCATTAAAACGATTAATTCACAATCACGTTTTCACACTTTCATCTTTTTTTTTCAATGCAAATCTTTTTTTCAATGCAAATCTTTTTTTTTAAGTGCTGCTGCTTTTCAGCTTCATTCATTTCATTTTGTGAACGTGCATGAAGGCCAGGGCTTCGGAGCCACATACTAGCTTTCAGCTGTCAGTGAGTAAAGCCGTTTTATACCTGTTCCCTTTTTTGTATTTAAACCCAGAGACAGGAAGCAAACTGCAATTGTTTTAAAAGTTATATCAAAATAAACATTACAGAATGTTATAGCAATGGATTTTGCTGTAATATGTGGATATTTTTAGAATTAAGGATATATAAAAGAACTACAAGTGACCTTTATTTGCTGTGTTAGAGTAGTTTATTTAGGTATTAAACAGCTTAACTCATTGAAAGCTCAAAACTATTATCTGAAGCCCCAACCGTCATGTGCATGCACAACGTGAAATGAGTATCAGAGGAATGAAGCTGAAAACCAGCAGCACTGAAAGAGGATTGCCATTGAAAAAAAAATTGGCATTGAAAAAATAGATGTGTGAAAACCTGATTGCAAGATTTTTTTAATGCATATATTTTGAGCTTCATTGAAAAAAAAATACTTTGAATTTCTGTTTCACTTCCATTACATAAATTTTCACTACATTTATTTTTTCATTACATTTATTATTTTACGTTTCATTTCAAGCTGATATTGTTGTGATCCCATAATTCTCCACAAGATCAAAGACAGGCTCTGAGTTGAAGCAATTATAGAGCAAATAAAACAAACAAAAAACATGGCATGGAAATTTTGATGGTCCCTCAGGAAGATAATATGACTAAAGCTGCTGTAAAAATCCCATCCATTTCACTATTTAAGTTTTTCTATGTGGACTTAAAAAAAATCCTAATTGGTGTGATAAAAGAAGAGCTTTCATACAATATGCATCGAATGATTACATATGAGTGAAACTAGATT
This sequence comes from Apricaphanius iberus, assembly GCA_028564705.1. Lineage (NCBI taxonomy): Eukaryota > Metazoa > Chordata > Actinopteri > Cyprinodontiformes > Aphaniidae > Apricaphanius > Apricaphanius iberus. The sequence continues at coordinate 6,532,175 of JAPXFQ010001412.1, forward strand.
TTGTTTGTTGCTCTCTCAATTGTATTTCATATTTAGTTTCCCTCTTTTCTTATTCCCTTGTTTTCCACTCATCTCTGATATTTTCTCATGACGCCATCAGTTGGATGATGGCCAAGGTCCAGTCCTGATGACAACAGTAGCAATGCCAGTGTTCAGTACCAAGAATGAGACTGTAAGTTAACATAAAACTCTTCACAGACATAAAAAACTAATTTCATTTGGCCTTTCACTCAAGTAATCTTGACATTCATATAAGAAAGATGCTTTGAGAATACAGTAATTTCATTTTTATTGGACTCTGTAAATTAGGACACAGTAGAGCATGACTAATTTAATTTATTGTACAAATTGAAATTGTTATAATTTGTGTCTCAGTTGGAGTCTGTCACATAAAAAATATATATATTTCAAATACATTAAATAATATTTGTGATTTCTTTTTTTTTGTTTCTCAGAGAAACCGAGGAATCCTGCTTGGGGTGGTTGGAACAGACGTGCCAGTCTCTGAGCTGCTCAAAACTATTCCCAAATACAAGGTAATGCATAAAATATTTTCTTTTGCACTTAATGGTGCAATATGTAAGAAATTTACTGTGAATTAATCAAAACCGTCTATTGTTCAATCCATGTTGGAAGGAAGATTACATTGAAACAGATTTCGATCTTAAGCGGTTGGTTAATCGGTTGTAACTTTTGGTTATTTTAAAAGCGCTGCTACGGGATGTAGTCATTGTTTACAATATCTGTCCCACTACTATAATTCCTGGTTCCAGAGCAAATCACATGTCAGCCTACAAGGTTGCAAACTCTTTGGCAATAAACTGCACACTGTCATTTTTAACATGACACCGACCAAAGGTGTCAAGCTGAAAAGTATAAATACTTTGTTACCTTACTTAGGTGGGAATTTTGGGGTATTTATGCTTCACTGGAGTAATTATAGGTCTATTTTGTACTTATATTCCTTTCATATTCACACAATTATCTGTACTAGTTTTTTCTTCATTGACTGCAGTACTCCAATTTGAACACATGTCAATACTACATATTGTACCTCTAACACAGGTATCTCACTAATTACCATACCAAACCAACATTACATTATTGCAATCATAAAATGCAGGACTCTGATTGTGTCACTCTAAAATGTTACTAGAACCTAATTAAATTAAACAACTGTTTTACATCTAAATCTGCCAGGGTTATGAAAAAGTTTAGGTTAACATTTAGATTAATTTTACACTGAGTAAGCCTGATTTCAAGCATTTATTTATGGTCATTTTAATAATTGTAACTTAAATCTTATGAAATCAATTTTTTTTTTATTTATATTACCTAGACTAATGAATATTTTCAATACAAAAGTATTGACCTATGAAGAGGTCAATACTTCTAAAGAGGCTCCTTCTAAATAAATTACTACATCGATGGTAATCAGCCTGTTGCTCTGCTGTTGTATTAAAGAAAACCCAGGAACCAGAAAGTTATTTTCCAAAAATACTTGATTTGGCTTTGCCTCAAGATTTTGGCTGTAGTTATCCTAGTTGTGCACCTTTTTCTGCCAACTGTTATGCTTGATTGCAGCACTCTCTAAATAGCCAACTTCTTTAACATCAACTTTTTTTTATTTTTGTTTTTTTTGTGGAGGATGTTTTTGATTTTCTGATGGTACACTGTAAAGTCAGCAGTTATTCCCATGATTTCTCAGCCAAAACACAGCTTGTTCATTTAAGGACCCATTTCCAATGGTTTTATTCAATATTCTACTTATTTGTGAAACCATGATTAGGGAAAATACAAGAAAACACTTAGTTTAATTAATCTATGCATGAGTTTTATTTCTGAATCAATTTACCGAAATACATTGATTTTATTATTATTAACACTATTTTTATACTATTGTTATACCAATGAAACCTGTATATTTCTATCTATAAACGCGTTCAGTTTATTTCTTTTCTGGCATGGTCCAGACCAAAACCATAAATTAGTATGTATGTGAACGCCAAATTACAGGTCTCTGGATGTTGTTACAGTTTTTGCACAGTTCCTTCCTTCAACCAAAATATGTTGTACATTTAACACTGCATATAGTACTACATTCTGAATGTTTTCATCACCAGATTTTCTGCTCTGTTGGCTTTTTTTCTAATGAAAGTTGGCTTGATTTGAGGTTTTTACATTGTAATTGAGGATATTTGTCCAGATTTCAATAAATTAGTCTCTTTGTACTGAGTTTCATTATAGAAACAAGATTTCCAATTTCATAACATTTTAGAAAGAGCTTGATTAGTTCAGATTTACAATCAGGTACAAATTTGTTGTGCATAATTTGCGTGCTTGTTTCTGCTTATCATCCTGTCCTAGCTGGGCATTCATGGGTATGCCTTTGCAATCACCAACAATGGCTACATTCTCACCCACCCAGATCTGCGGCCTCTTGTGAGTACCTCAGACTCTCAGAGTATACCCAGCAATAATGCAGACATTTAAACATCAGTCTATTTTATTTTTTTACATTTCCCGCCAAAAAAAAATCTAATTCTGAATTACCATTATGATAGACGGAAGACTGGTTTTGAACAAAAACTTAATTTGTATGGGTGCTCTGTTCTGTGTCCTGTCAGCATCTTAGGCCATGTCCACACGTAGCCGGGTTTTTTTTTTAAACGAAGATTTTCCTCTGCTCCTTGAAAAAAAAATCTCCATCCACACGTAACCGGATAAATGCGTTTTTCAGCACATTCATAGACGTGGCAAACCTGTAGGGGGCAGTAGTTCTCCCCAGTCCTATCCGCCAAGAGAAACTTTATATCCTCTCTTCAGCGCGCAGCAGTTATACAGCTTATAAAAGCAAACAAACAAGACGCGTTTTAACAATGGATGATACCAACACAGCTCTGAGGAAATAAATGCTGTTTTCTAGAGTAAACACAGGTCGCACATGAGGTGTTGGATCATTTTTTGTCGCGGAAAGTGGCGTTACGGCTCTTAAAACTCCGTTTTCACCGTCCACACGCAGATACCGAAAACGGAGAAAACGCACATCTCCACTTTGGCCGGAGTTTTTAAAAAGCTTCGTTTTTGGTGCCGAAAACCTCCGGCTACGTGTGGATAACAGGCCAAACCGTAGAAAAATATCTCCGTTTTGGGAGATACCCGGCTACGTGTGGACAGGGTCTTAGTTGTGTGGCCTATGTAGATGAGGTGCTCTTTGAATAGACAGAGATATGGCTACTGAATGGCTGTGATTAACTCTATTGTACTCTCCCACTCCCTTCACAAGAGAGTGAAGGAAGTTAGCATATTGTCAAGAGGGCATTAAGGAGTTGACAACTTCCAAAATGTTATAAAAAGGGAAGAAGAGAAAAAGGTGCATGGTGCCAAAGCCCAGTGTAACACTGGATGAAAAAATAAAGACATAATGGCAGATCTGAAAAGAACAGATGAGGAGAGAGCAGACAGTGAGACAGACAGATGAATAGTTTAATAATAGTCTAAATTATGTTAATGAATAATGTTTAACAACTGTAGAGAGGTGGTTATGAGGTGCCGTATAGGACACAATGTATTTTTCCCTATTGATGACACCATTAAAAGCATACATACACCACAAACAGCTTTTCTCCAATCTAAAATCACCAATGTTGGAAATAACGGTGTTTAAGTATAATGGTGTTACTAACTGCGTTATTTTTTAGGTAACAGAGTAATCTAACTAATTACCTTTCCTATCGTTGTAACGCCGTTATCTTTACTGGATGTGTTAAGTGCCGTGTAACAATGTGGTTGAAAGACACCCAGCGGTGTCAAGGTTTCTGACAGCTAGACTTCAGCTGCAGGGAGAGAGCAGGTGTCAGTGATGACTGGGGGGTGGGCGCATACCCAGTGCTCTCGCTGTCTCACTGCGTGCTGCAAAGACTGCGGTGATCTTAATTTTAAGCCTGATATTCTATGGATATTAATTTCATTAAAGCGGAGACTCCCCTCCAATATCTCACCGAGAGCTGTGCTGATAGAGCCGATACAGTACGCCGAAAGCCCGCTCCTGAAGGCGGCGGTTTTGGTTAGGGACCAATAAATCTCTATACGTTCCAGAAAATACCTCAAAGATCTACCAACTAAGGAGAACAAGTATTCGATACACTACTGATTTTTTAAGTTTTCCTACTTACAAAGCATGTAGAGTTTGCGATGGGCTACAGGGTAATAGGTAAGCAGCTTGATGAGAAGGCAACAACTATCAGTGTAATAATAAGGAGATGGAAGAGGTTCAAGACGCCGGTCAGTTTCCCCCGGTCTGGAGCGCCATGCAAGATCTCTCCTTTTGGGGCATCAGTGATCATGAGGACAGTGAGGGATGAGCTCAGAACTACACGGCAGGACCTGGTCAATGACTTGAAATGAGCTGGGACAACAGTCTCAAAGAAAACAATCAGTAACACACTCCACCATCATGGATTAAAATCCTGCAGTGCACGCAAGGTCCACCTGCTCAAGCCAGTGCATGTCAAGGCCCGTCTGAAGTTTGCCAATGACCTTCTGGATGATCCAGAAGACAAATCGAAGAAGGTAATGTGTTCTGATAAGACAAAAGTGGAGCATTTTGGTCTAAACTCCACTCGCCATGTTTGTTGAAACAAGAAGGATGAGTTCAACCCCAAGACCACCATCCCAACTGTAAAGCACGGAGGTGGAAACATCATTCTTTGGGGATACTTTTCTGCAAAGGGAACCGGATGACTGGACCATATTGAGGGGAGGGGATGGATGGGGCCAGGTATCATGAGATATTGCCAACAGACTCCTTCCCTGGGTAAGAGCATTGAAGATGGGTTGTGGCAGGTTCTTCCAGCATGACGACGACCCAAAACACACAGTCAGGGCAACTAAGGAGTGGCTCTGTAGGAAGCATCTCAAGGTCCTGGAGTGGCCTAGCTAGCCTCCTGACCTGAATCCAATAGAAAATCTTTGGAGAGAGGTCAAAGTCCGTGTTGCCCAGCAACAGCCCCGAAACCTAAATGCTCTGGACAAGATCTGTATGAAGGAGTAGGCCAAAATCCCCTGATGCAGTGTGTGAAAACCTGGTGAAGAACTACAAAAAATGTCTGATCTATGGAATTGCAAACAAAAGTTTCTGTATTAAGTAGAGTTATGATCTCATTGAAAACAATGTAGCAGATATACTCAGCTTTTACTGTAGATGGCAGTGTACTCCTCTGTATACAGTTTTCTATATTTTCCCCGGTTTCTCCCTCCTCACCTGGAAAAGAGTTGAAGGATTATGGAGTGGGCAAGTCCAATATGCCATGGTCAGGTTGCAGGGATGTCATCATTTTTGAAAGTCCCCGGCTTTGCGTTTACTCGGCAATGAATCACCCAGCGTTGTCAGAATTCTGCACTCTGGAACCTGTTAACAAAAGGTTTCGTTCTTGTGTAAGTGACAGGCCGAATGGCAGAGAAAATACATTGTTTGACTAAAAGATGTTGTGTAAACTGCCCCTAAATCGCTCAACAGTCCCACAAACTCCCTGAGAAACATAAAATTAAAGTTGTCTTAATAAATATTTATTTACTGTCTATTCAATTCAAAGCCAAGGTTTCTCAGAACAGCATAAATTGGGTGATACGAAGTTGAAGTTGGGTTGTGATCAAAGTCTGATTCGGGAAATGGCGGAAGGGCGATTATACCTAATTCTTCATTACTTGAGTGATTCAATCTGCTCTAGTTGTAAAAACTTAAATTTTTGGACTCTTAAAACATGGACTGGATTATTTTACAATAATAGAATATTTAAAACCCAGTATGGGATTTGTAATATCTTGAGTTGACTTGTAAAAGTTCAGTAAAGAGTGATTTCATCACTTTTTGTTGCATCTGGTCCACATTGGAACTGGTCCAGCTCAGAAACACAGGTTAAGGTTAAGAGTGTATCAAACTGTATTGTGCATCAAACAAAGACCAGGATCCTGAGTTATGCGTTTCTTAAAGGTCCAGTGTGTTACAAATTCGGCTTTTTATTAATAAAAATCAACTAGTGCTTTCATAAATACATATTTTACCGAGGTCTAATCACAATTGCATTATCATGAAAGAGTTATCGTGTCTTAGAATACGTTGTTTATCGATACAGAGCGTGCATCACTCCCCATTTGAGGCTGCCATGTTGCATCACCTTCTTTGAATACGTTAGCCGAAAGGGGTTAAACTTTACGCATTTTAGCCAGTGACGTTGGGGGGAGGGGGATGGGGAGAGGTGAAGAGAAGAAATGAGCAACAAGCATAAATAAAGCAGAATTATGTATGGTTCTGTACTGACGAGACAATTGAGCTCGTGCCAGACGTTGACATGATCACAATTATGACACTCCGCGGCTTCACTAGTAGTAATGACGTATTATAACGGCGAGAAGGCAGAGAACACTGCTCAGTTGCTTGCATTCACTTAGCGAACCACTAGTTGGAGGTAATTCTTGCACACGGGGGCTTTAAAAAAAAGAGAAATAAATCATTGTAAAACTGTTGAAACTCTTAGTGTTTATAAATTTTAATTATTATAAATGTCCCTTTAAAATCTGACAATTCAAACTCCCATTATAAAAATTCATGGATATCTGTATAAACACAAATTGAAAAACACACAAACACATGCACACAACGATGATCCAACATAGGACAGGCAACACAAAGGGGTTTAAATACACAAGGAAGGTAATCAGGAAGACAATCATGGAAACTCGAGACAGCTGGGGACATTCAAGGACACAGTGACTGAAAAAGCAGAGAAAGTTAAGGTTTAAAACTGGGTTTTAAATATTCTACTAATAGTGTAGAATAACCTAGTCCACAAGTAGTCTTCAAAGAGTTTAAATATTTTAGCTTTTAAACTAAAGCAGATTATAACTGTTCAAATCAATGAAAAATTAGCTGGAATCACCCTTTTGCCATTTCTCAAATTGGACACTCGATCAGAAGTCAACTTCAGCTTCTTATCAGTCAATTTATGCTGTTCTGAGAGGCCCCACCATTCAGTTAAATAGACAGTAAATAAAAATGTGTCACAGATGGCTTAAATTTTAAGTGTCTTGAATAGTTTCTGGAAGGTGTGGAGGTGTAGTCTGAAGGTGTAGTTTCTGGAAGGATGGATATATATTCTTATGCAGTTTAGGCCAAAATCTGACTACAATTACAAAACAGCACTCTCTGGATGAGTCAGTATTTTTCTAATCTGGGATTATTAGAGCTGCTGTTGCCTTTCTACCATCCTGAATCTATCTCTTTTGACCTCCTGCATCAACCAAGCAATTTTTTCCACACAACTTCTTCTCATTGGATATTTTTTACTGTTTTGGTATTTTCTGAAAACATCAGAGATCTTTTTTGTGTGAAAATCATGAAAGATGACAAGTTTTTGAAATGCTCAGACAAACTTGTCTGGTACAACAGCTATGCCACATTCAATTTTACAGAAATTCCCTGTTCCACCCCATATTCTAATCGCCGTTGAGGTTTGAACTTCGGCAAATTGTCTTCACCACATATATAAATTAGTTTCTGCTAATGTGATTTCCTAAGTTTGCCAACAAGGCATGTCACCTGTTTGAACTTGTTATCTGTATAAAACACATATTTTCACACCTTCATCAGTCAGACTCTAACCTTCACCATGGCCAAGATGAGAGAGCTATCTAAAGACACCAGGGACACGATTGTAAACTTCCACAAGACCGGGATCAGAATATCTACCATAGGCAAGAAGCTTGGTCAGAAGAGAGTGATTCCTGACAGAGATCTAATTTTGGAAAAATAAATAGAAAATGGATCACTGCCAATCTACCTCGACCCAAGGCTCCATGCAAGATCTCACCTGGTGGGGTACACATGATCGTGAGGATAGTGAGGTAACAGCCCAGAACAACAAAGTTGGGACTGGTCATTTACCTGAAGAGAGCTGGGATCACAGTAATAAAGGTTACTGTTAGTGACACACTACGTCTTCATGGATCACAATCCTGCAGTCCCCCTACTTGAAGCTGTGTTTATGCTTGATGCATGTATATACCACGTCAAAAAATTTTTTCACTGCGCCCATTTTTTCCAAGTGTGATAGCAATTTCGCTCCAAGAATGGTGAAACATATTTTGATCACAGTGATCTTTATGGGCCGAATAATACATATTTCTTTATTCACAAACCTCTGCCAGTAAAAGTCCTTGCCAATTGGGCATCTTTTTCTGCATGGCACCGTCTGCATGGTTAAAAAATTTCATAGATGCGCGGTGCGGAAACTTGGGGCTCCACAGAGGCCGTGCAGAGGTGCATGGTAAACGAGCATAGACCAAGCTTGAGCCAGCTTATCTCCAGGCTGGTTTAAAGAGAACATCTTGATGATCCAGAGTTGGACTGGGAGAATGTCATGTGATCAAATGAGATAAAAATAGAACTCTTTGGTATAAATGCCAATTGCCAATTTGGAGGGGGAAGAATACTGAGCTCCATCCCAAGAACACCATACCAATTGGGGATGGAAACATTATGCTTTAGCGCTGCTTTTCTGCAAAGATGACTGGACGACTGATCCGTATTAAGGAAAGGCTGAATGAAATTCTCCTTCCAGCTGAGAGCACTGAGGATGAATCAATACACCAGTATTTAAAAAAAAAATCATACTATCAGATTACCTTGTTTTTATTTTTTTATATTCCGTCTCCCACAGTTGAAGTGCACTTATGATGAAAATTACAGAACTAGCTCATCTTTCTAAATATTGCAACTTGTAAAATCAGTGGTGCTTAATATTTTTTTAACCCACTGTATGTTCTCATTCTCTAAAAAAACAGAGTAAATGGAAAGGTGTGTGAAAATTAAATACGCCCCCATTTTGGTTAAAGTGTTATACATGAGTTATGTAACTTAAGTGACTATTGGCTAGCTTTTACTCATCCAAACCACTGCAGGGAATGCACAGACAGAATGAACGAAAGACATAGCATTTGTTTTATTTTTTTATTTTTGTGAAATAGCGACAGCGTTCCCTGCAAAATTATTTGGTAATTCTCTGACCTAATATTTTTATGTTCAGCACACATGACCTGAGATTTACTATGTTTTATCAGTACAAGTATAAAAGCTTTTTTTCTTTATATATATGTTACATATACACATTCACTTCCTTATACTGAGAAATTATACTATAAGAAAACTAGGCTAAATCATTTGAAAAGACAAAGTTCTAAGGTACAATGCATTTAATTATTGAAAAAATAAAGGTATTTAAATGTATGCTATGCATTCATTTTCCTTCATAACTGTGATCGAAAAATTTATTATAATGATTAATCTTTTAGTATTATTAACACTGAGAGCAGAGGAGCCAGACAACAGGTGTTGAGTTTGAGGCTAGAGAAGACATCACTGCCTGAGAAAATATTGATTCTTCTTACAAACTTAGTTTTGAGAGTTTCTCTTATTGTGTTACATATAACCCAAGCTATTGCCATTGTTTTGTATATGTCAAAAGTCACTTATTCACAGCAAAGAGACAGATGTCTTCATCCGAAGATATTCCCACCCTGAGATTAATAGTTGTGTCTTCAAAGTGATAGAGGCAAGGTTGCTGAACTTTATAAATACTTATTTTCATATGAGCTTGGAAGGGGGTGGGGTAGTAGGTAGTTGGGGAGTTAGGAGGGGGGCAGCATTCGGCATTCACTGTGATCTGTGCTGTTCTCCTGTATGATCAATTCAACTTTTATTAAAACCTCCAAACTCTTAAAGGAATCTCTCTCATCTTTATTAAGAGTCTTAAATGCCATTACAATAACATTTTTTTATCTTAGCATGTGAATATTGAGTTTAAATTTCAGTATAATTATGTTTAGCTTCAGTCTAAAGCTTATTTACATTCCTGGCTGAATTTGTCTTTTAATGGGCTGTGTATCCAGTACGGCGATGGCAAAAAGAGAAGGAAGCCAAATTACAGCAGTGTGGATCTGTCTGAAGTGGAATGGGAGGATAAGGATGACACGGTCAGAAACCAGTAAATCCATACTAAGCCTTACCAAAGTGTTGCACTAAATATCAGAAGATCTACAAGGCTTTTGTGTGTCTTCTTTTTGTGTTTGCAGTTGAGAAATGCCATGGTCCACAGGAAGACAGGGACCTTCTCCATGGAGGTTACAAAGAGTGTGGACAAAGGGGTAATCAGTCCAAAATTTAGAAAACACTAAAACCAGCACTTGTTATTTGCCTGCAAACGGTGTATGAGCAAAGCAACCCAACACTGAGAATCCACTCTGCCAAGGGGTTGTTAAACCTGGCACAGTGATGCTCTGCCATGACTTAGGGATTTTGTTTCCGATTTGATTTGCTCTGCATACACTGGTGTGTGTCTGTGTGTGAGCCCCTTATCTCCACCAAGCACATGTTGCTGAATGCAAGGGACTGCAGTCTCCCGATGAGTCAGTTTCACTACTCGCCTGTCTCTGATGTAGAGTTTTGTTCAGGTATATATGTGTTAGTGTCAATGTGTGTAGGTATTTAGCATTTTAAAGCTTAGATGGCTTTATACATTTGTCCAATCATTAACAATTCACATGTCCATATTCCTAATTATCTAAGTACTCAGCAGAAACACACAAAACAGCAGCTTAGCGGCTCAGATGTCCCTACCACAACAATGCAGTCTTTGTACCACTAGATGGTGTTAGACTGTAAAGAATCCCAATAGATAACAAATGGTAGGCTACCAAATATCTGCTAAATCATATGAAAGAAGCATTAATCTTTGATTTCAGAAACGCGTGCTGGTTTTACACAATGATTATTACTACACAGACATTAAAGGCACTCCTTTCAGGTAAGAGGGATCGGTATATTTATTTGAATTATTATTTAAAGAAAGAGACAATGTTTTGCAATTGTTTTTATTGAAATGTTTGTTTTTACATTTTAGTCTAGGAGTTGCTCTTTCCCGAGGGCATGGAAAATATTTCTTCAGAGGGAATGTAACTGTGGAAGAAGGTAAGAAATCTTACCATCCTATTTTGCTTCTTCAATATTTCATTCTTGTTTTCTGCTTAATTTTTCCCCATAATCCTTTCTGTAGTTGTTATTCATTCCTCAAGCTTTCTTTATTTTTTGTTTTTAAATTTCTGAATAGTACTTAAGTTCCAGTCATAGAACTACAGGGAGAATAAGTATTAAACACAGATTTTTTTTTTCTACATAAGTGTGTCAAATGGGCCTTTTGTCATAGAATAAGCGTCTGATATCAGTGATAAGCCACATTTTTCACACATACAGAGGAGTCAACACAAACTAGTCCATAAATTAATTTTTATGTAATATATTAGAGTTAAACAAAGGGCATATAAAGAATTCATGAACAAATAAGCTTCAAAAGGGTATGGAAATAAACTGAAATAACTGAAATCTCTTAATATTTAGAAAACAATCTCGCTCCCTATTAGTGCAATGAAATATTAGCTGATTTATTCTTAAATTATGCTTTATTAAAAAGGTTCACTCTCTTTTGTGTTTCATATAAAAATCTACTGAAGGTTAAGAACATGTGCTTTGATGCATAAATAAAAAAATAAAATCCTTATTTTTGTGTTCTAAATTTCTACTTCGGTCAAGGAATCTGTAATACACATACATTATTCCTTTAATACCCAAGGTCTGTTACAGTAAATTACATTCAAGCTAAGGTTCGAAGTATTATAGTTTCTTGAAATAAATTAGATGAAGTTGGATATAATTATAACTGATTTGTACATTGTTGATTATACTATTATATTTGTTTAACATAAAATGAATTATTGGAGCTCCTGCTGTTATTTATTTTATATTTTTTAATATCTAAGTGGACACGTAAATGATTTTAATTTGCTAGCCAGGTGAAATTATTCTACATGTGTTATATGCTTAATATTATGCGGTCAAATTGAAACAGAAGCCCTGGTTGTAGCATTATTCTTCACTGACTGATCATATATTAGGTTAGCAAAATCTACAATGTGTTATTTTTTAGAGGTCAAAGACTTAAAAAGGTAATTAAAAGATATTTAAATGTAAAGCAGCCTGAAAAATGAGATCAGAACAACATAGTACAAACCTTTTCCCATACTAGACTTTTCTTCTAGTTAGTCCCATTTTCTGCCTGTATAATTAAGTGGTTTTGCTGTGCATATCCTCGTCTTGTTTGACGGTGAATATCTGCACCTGCAGTCTGTATTTTTTTGTATATTTTCATGTCCATCTTCATGCATATTAATAGGTATGTCTATGTGTGTTTCTCTAAACATGTCTGTCATGTGGGACTTTGAGCATGACTTGGCTCTTCCTTATTTAATCAAAACCTGTCACATTCATTCAGAAAGGACATTTTTCAACTGGCTTCTGTGTTTAAGTTAATCTGAATTTTAAATATAGAAGGCTGTCATTTTTGTTAAGACTTCCAGTGGAGGACTTTGGCACAATTACTTTGAGACGTAATGTTATCATTCCCATACAGGACTTCATGACTTGGAGCATCCTGATGTAGCACTGGCTGACGAATGGTGAGAAGATGATTAAAATAAATTGTCACCCTCCTCCCTCATTCTGTTTAAATTATAGTTTAAATGTACAGCTAAATTATAAATTCAAATGTATTTAAGAAAGTAAAAATGGTTCATAGTTTCTTTTGGATTTCTAGACCTTTGACAGATTCTTGGGGTCATTTTTGTGATTTGTGGTCGTCGTCAGGAAGCAACATCATAACGGATTACAGTTCATGCTTTTCAAAGTAATCCTTGTGACTGAAAAACACAGAACACATGTTTTTGTTTTTTGAATATATTTCTTATATTATTTGAAATCCAAAACCAGCTGAGGACAGACGGATCGTATGTTGAATATAAATTTAAAGCAGATACTCAAACTGATCAAATTATCCATCCATTCATCCATCCATCCATTATATATTCTGATTGTCCTCAAGGGTTTGCAGGGGGGCTGGTACCTATCTCTAGTGGTCAGTGGGTGAGCACCACGCCACTCCCTGGACAGGTCACCAGTCTATCACAGGAAGAAAATCAAACAGTTTAACATGAAAAGGATCCTGAAACTGTTTAAACTAATGTTTGTAGTCTTTCCTTTCACCTTTCGCTCTTGCTATGCTTTAGGACATACTGCAACACAGATGAGCACCCAGAGCACCGCTACTTGTCTCAAATAGAAGCAATAAGAAATTATCTTACTGGACATGAACCCCGCTTACATTGTAAGTTAAATTCTTATACAGAATAATGCATCTTTGTTAACTGGTAGAAGTCTACATTATTTGTATTCACTTACAATGACTAACCCCCTTTTCTTTAAAGTGTGTTTTTTTTTTTCCTTTGTCTGTCAGGTGACAAGGAACTGATTCAGGAAGTTTTATTTGATGCAGTTGTGACAGCCCCCCTGGAAGCCTACTGGACCAGTCTTGTGCTCAATAAGTCGGAGTACGTCAACCACTCAACTAATTTCTTATTAGGCATTATTTGTGCTAATACACAGCCTGTCTTTGTTTTGCTGATGCCAACAACACCGTTGCCAACATAGGCAGGTCAGTTTTTAAACTTGTCTCATTATACAGAAACTCGGATAAAGGTGTGGAGATTGCCTATCTTGGCACAAGGACAGGGCTGTCCAGAATTAATCTATTTGTGGTGCCTGATGAACTCACAAACCAGTAAGTGTGCTGTATATGACTAAAAGGTATATGCTACTTAAAATGGTTTATGGGCAAATGTTTGCATCCGCTCGTCAAAGTTGTAGAGGTTGGATAAATTGTTGCATTTGAACCATTCTTTCTTGGAGTTGAGGCAGATGCAGCCTACACATTCAATGATTTGCATAAACAAGACTTATACTCATATTTAAATGTTATATATATATGTAGACGTGCAAATGTGTATGTACACCCTCATTAATATTTGGGTAAAATTCACTTAGTAGGTTAAAGATAAACCAAATGGTGCGTGTAGCCAAGTTTAAGTTTGGATATTTGACCACTATCAGAATTTGTAGTATACCTAAACTGTTGGTTTACTGGCACAGACTCTGCAGTGGACAGGAATGGCCTCACTTTGTTGATCAGAGATCATTCCAGAATATTAGTGTTGACCTGCTGTATCCTTTCACAAACTGGTTTTAACGTATGTTTCAAAGCATTGTCTGGTTGGTCTGGTTTAATTTGCTTAAAAGTTTTAACCATCAAATTTGAGATGGAGTCAAATTATTTCAGTTATTCAAGTTTCCACCCGATTGTGCAATTCAAGGACCATCAACCTAATGGTGCTTACACATCGAACATGATAGACGCGACCAGAGAGTCCAGTTTACATGTAAAGTCAATGGAGGAGTGCGATGAAGCGCGACTGGGTATCCCGCAACACGTCAGAAGCAGATTTGCGTCACGAAAAGCTTTTCTGCCTGATTTACGCGACCAAGTAGTGCGACTGGTGCGTTTCAGGTGTGACCGAAAATACGCACTGCATTTTATGTCTGCTGCAGAAGTTGGAGAAATCTGAACTCAAGCTTCAAGTCGCGCCGTGAGAACCGATCAGCTAGCAGGTGAATGGAGTCACAGGACAGATAAACATAGTGGCTAATCACCCCGAGCTACATGACACCAGCTGTTTTCTATACAGAGAGAGAAATAAAACAAATAAACATAATAAAGAGGTTAAACTATTTAGACAGTAATGCTCTTTAGAGGTTTGTGGGTGGCTCAGATGGACAGCCGCTCAGCTTGGTAGTTGGTGTGTCGGTGGGCTTGGACCTTTCACGCGCGTGAATATTGCATATTTTACATCGACCAGTTCGCTTTGGACACGCTTCAAGGTGTGAATGTGAAAGCAACCAGCTAGGGTCGTGTCACGCTTTTTGGTTGCGTCTATCACGTTTGATGTGTAAGCACCGTAATGCTATTGCTGTCAATCCTGTCAGTTAGTCATGTGGCTTCACAACACACACTGTAGGTCCAAAACGGGAATATCATTGATTTTTTTTTTTACCGTGTATGTGTGTGTGTGGTCTAAAACTCTTGTGACAATATTAAAATCCTTAGGCAGAGCATTTTGGTCAAATGGTTGGAACTAGACGTTTCAAACAATGTTTAGTTTCAATGTCAAACAACAACAACAACAACAACAACAAAAAGTTTCTGTAGCTATATCTTAGTTTATTATCCCATTTTAGAAAGTCAGGGTACAACATTAAAAGCTCAAAATTATAATTTAGGTTCATGATGAGCGTAAGTTCTGACTAAAACCACCTTTTATTGCCTCTGTTTATCATATCAAATCTAATTGGTCCAATTAGTTTGTTTATTAATTATTTGTATCATTTATTTCCTGTCTGCATCAAGAGACTTCCTGACAGCTGAAGACAAAGAGGGGGTGTTCAATGCAGATCACTTTCCTCTATGGTACAAGAGAGCGGCAGAACAAGTTCCTGGAACCTTTATTTATTCTCTACCTTTCAACTCAGGTTAGCTTTGTATTTGTTTTTGAGTTAAAATATTAAATGGGGTCTTTAAAGATTGGACAGATTGGCAACTCATCACATGAAACTCATTTTATCTTTGGCATTTCTCTTTGTATTTTGAACTTTTTAACCTCACTTCATTATTTTCTCTTGCTTTTGTCTGTATTTTCCTTTCCTCTTTTATTAATTCTGCTCTGTTTGCATTTGGACAAGGCCGATTGCTGATGTCTGTAATAAGATATGTTAGGGAGAGGCTCGTCTCTTTCCACAGCGAATTGCCCAGAACCCACAGTTTCATTATTGGCTGCACTAATAAGCAAGCATCTCACGCATATTCACTTAAATGGTTTGTCTAAAAAAAAAAAAAAAAAAAACCTCTGTCCTCCAAAGGGAGAACGTGTTCTCATCTTTTCTCAGCCTCTGGCTTTCTACTAGTGCCTGCTATTACAAGTGGTCTGAAAGCCTCTTATTTGCTTGCCTGACTTGCCTTAGATGCACCCTTCCTCCAAGGACCATATATATGTGTTTCTCCAATCACTCTCTGGTCACTACAAAACATAAAAACTTCTGATATAAGGCATATTATACCATTTGTACTTTCTTTTCTTTGCTTTCTTCCTAGTTAAATATCTTTTCCCCCTCTGTGTGGTTTAGGTTCTGAAAACAGGAGTGTTGTATTGGCCAGTACTGCCATTCAGCTTCTGGATGAGAGGAAATCCCCCATAGCTGCGGGTAAGTAGAAATTCAAGTGCTTCGTTCTCTGTGTCTCTCTTACACAAACACTCTTTTACACTCTGACTAAGACTGCAGTTTTCTCTTCCTCGCACTGCTGTGCTTTATATCTGCTCTATAGTTGTCCTCCCCCTTGCCTATTTTATTATTTTTTTCAAGCTGAAACACTTGCAGCCCACATTTGCTGATGTTCTATGTGTTTATGCATTCATTTGCCTTTGTTGCAATCAACTGCACAGCATACTGTATATTACAGTAACATACCGAAGTATGTGCCAAGTTGACACAGAACCTATATATGTATGTGTGTGTATATATATATATATATATATATATATATATATATATATATATATATATATATATATATATATATTACACTTAACAAAAATATAAACGCAACACCTTATTTTCTGCTCCCATTTTTCATGAGATGGGCTTAAAGATCTAAAATTCATTCCAGATACACAATATTACCATTTCTCTCAAACATTGTTCATAAATCAGTCTAAATGTGTGATAGTGAGCACTTCTGCTTTGCTGAGATAATCCATCCCACCTCACAGGTGTGCCACATCAAGATGCTGATCTGACATCATGATTAGTGCACAGGTGTACCTTATACTGTCCACAATAAAAGGCCACCCTGGAATGTGCAGTTTTTTACTTTATTGGGGGTCTGGGTACTCAGAACCAGTCAGTATCTGGTGTGACCACCATTTGCCTCATGCAGTGCAACACATCTTCTTCGCATAGAGTTTATCAGATTGTCAATTGTGGCCTGTGGAATGTTGGTCCACTCCTCTTCAATGGCTGTGCGAAGTTGTTGAATATTAGAGGGAACTGGTTCACATATAAAGCACCAAACACACCCAGAACATATGACACGTGAAAAGCATTACTCAAAAACAGCTCTAAACAGATAGTTTTTTAGCCTTGATTTAAAATAACTCATTGTTTCAGCATCTTTGCAGTCATCTGGAAATTTGTACCAGTTTAGAGGAGCATAGAAACTGCTTCTCCATAGTTCTAACTCTAGGGATGCTTGGTAGACTGAAATGAGAGGACCTGAGATAACACATGAAGGATTAAATGCCATGCATACACCCAAAATGATAATGAAGTAAATGTCTGTCAGTTATACGTCAACCATATGCTCTTAAGCTTCTGCCGTATTTCTGTGTTGACATTGGACCTCTCTTCCTGGGATTTCTTTTAAAATAATTTTCATTGGATTAAGTCTTCTTGAAATACTCTGACCAAAATTATTTTAAATTTTTGAAAATTTTTAACAGTATTTAATAATGTAAATATTAACAGTATATTACAAGATTTGTGTGATTTTAATGGTAAGTGATGAGGTGTTATCATTTTTATCACCTCCACCTTCTTGTTGTTGTTGTCTGTGAAATGCACCTAGCTCAGACTCCCTCTTCTTAGCAGCCCTGGTCTTTTTGTTGTTTTCTACCAGAGAACAACACGCCAGGAAGAGGAATAGCTCCCAAAATCAAATGTTGTCTGTTTTCTAAGAAATCCACCAACCACCAAAACGAAAGTTGTTGGAAATTATTTGTAATAAAAGGAGCACATCATCATCAAACTGATCAGGTTTTACCCATGCAAGCACATAAAAACGGATGTATGTAGACAGTATCTCCATAACTATACCTTTCACCTCTGCTCTACTGATCCTCTCGCATCCTGCACATTCAGATCAGTTTATTGACTAGAATCTGTTAATCTTAACATCCCTAATATGCCTTATGCTTTGTTCTTGAAAATCAGTCAACTTAAATGAGCAGTGGTATTTCTGATAAGAAAATTGGTCAAATTTCCAACCAGAATTATGACAGGATCTTCCTAATGATTACAAAAAGAATTTGGTTTCTGTGCAATTAAATCAGGGACATTTATCTTAATTGGTTTGAAAAAACACAATACTTAAAGATTTGTATGCAAAGTCCTTATTTAATAAATATAGAATTATAATAATAATGAAAACACAACAATACTAATAATAATAATAATAATGATAATAATAATAATAATTATTATTATTATGTTTTCATTATTATATCGCCTTCCAAGACACACAACAACACTATACAGCAATAAACAACGTCGGAAATTATCACAAGCAATGAGAATACAGAGCTCAGTAGCAGTAGCAAAAGTCAGACCATAATTTTAACCCTAATATTAAAGGACTGATGTCACAGAAGGACCTTGAAAATCTGATTCATGCGTTTACCTTTAGTCGGATTGATTACTGCAACAGCGTCCTCACAGGTCTACCTAAAAAAGCAATCAGACAACTGCAGCTGATCCAGAACGCTGCTGCCGGCATTCTCAGTAGTACGAGGAAAGTAGAACACATCACCCCAGTTCTTAAGTCCTTACATGGGCTCACTGTAGCTCAGAGAATAGACTTTAAAATACTCCTACTAGTTTATAAATCTCTGAACGGTTTACCACCAAAGTATGTTGGAGATCTGCTGTCACTATACCAACCCAGCAAACCACTCAGGTCCTCCAACTCGAGCTTACTTAACATTCCTAAAATTAGAACTAAACAGGGAGAGGCAGCTTTCAGCTTCTATGCTCCACGAATCTGGAACAAACTTCCTGAAGAATGCAAAAATGCTGAATCAAAGATTAAAACTCTACTATTCAGAGCTGCCTTTGAGCCCTAAATTGCGCTTTCTGATCACTATTTGATTCTTGTGGTTTAATTTTTATTCTTTTTTTTTAATTCATTTTTAATCTATTGTGTTTTATCTGTTTTTTTTATATATTGCATAAATTTCTGTTTTATCTGTTTTTAATCTATGTTGCATAAATGTGTTCCTTACATCATCTTTTCTTACTGATTGATTGTGTCTATCTGTTAAACATATATGTTTCTGTTTTTCTCTAATCATGCTTCTGTAATCATGTATTTGGTATCATTATCACTGAATCATGTAAAGGACCTTGAATTGCCTTGTGTTGAAAGTGTGCTATATAAATAAAATTGCCTTGCCTTGCCTAATAAAGAAAAAAGGAAAAACTTGATTTTATTATCTTAATAATGAGTATATATAAATGGCTGAACTGTTAGCTGGTATTACAATAGTAAAAAAGGAAAATAAACCTGTTCAGTCCAAATCAGGGTCGCAAATTAAGTTATTTAGATATATATAACAATGATTAATCCTTTGCACATTAGAACTTTGTCACATTATTTATACATTATTCATACCAAATATACCAGAACATTTAAATATGTTTGACTTATGCACACAGTGTATCTTCAAATGATATTTATATTAGGGGTCTAGCACAATTTCAAAAATGTATCTTTGCCAGTGAAGAAATTATGATGGAAAGGATGGAGGAAATGAGGATGATCTTTTTGAAATTCAAAGATAAATTATAGGAAGAAGTAAAAGGGCAGAAAAAGAAAAAAATACTTCACGGTGCCTAGATATGTTGACTTGAAAGCAGTGCATTGTGGGTAGTCTTTGCCTGGGGGAAACCACTGGAGCAGAAGGACAACGATGGGAGAGTATGTGCAGTGCCACTACACACAAAAAAACAAGTGCACACCCTGTATGTGTTTGTGCATGACTATGCATTAGAGTTTGAGTGGAGTGATGCACAAGCAGCCCACGGTTTGCATCAGCCTCAGAATAATTTGACCTAGCTCATTTCATTGCTGTTCATTCAACATAATAGCATTTAATCAAATCCTTCTGAGCAGCAAAACAAATGACTAACCAGTCAGATGGATTTAGGAGGAACCTATTGTATTAGTGGGCGCTGATGTAAAGTAATGATGATCACGCTTGTCCTATCTAGGTATGTCTGCAAGGATGATATTGTATAAGAGTATCAGATAGGGGAAGAGATGTAGGCTAGAATGCAAATTTAGCGTAAACCGGTTAAGGCCAGTTTTCACTGCCCTGCGCTTCACTGAACTGCAGACTTGTGAATACGTCAACACGCTAACTTATCAGGACAGGCCTATGACGTCACGTGCCATTGGCCCTGCAGACATTGCAGAGTAACAATGTTGCAGTGTGTGTATGTACATACTCGTTAATGGCAGCATGTCAGTTTGTGTGTGTGTCAGTGTTTGTGGTCACATCCCAATCCACGTGCAGCAAAGCTGATGCTGTGAAATACACAAAACGATACAACTCAGGTCAGGCATGAACACCAATGGCATCTGTGTATATCAGTGTGCTGCTAAAGTACACCGAGTGATCACAGTGTTAATTATTTTGAATTCCCCCTCTGCATAAGTAGATATATAAAAGAATATACCAAGATAAAAACAAAATACATTAAAAGTCAAGAAAAATCTAACTTTTCTTATTTGTAACGTGTAATATATATATATATATATATATATATATATATATATATATGTGTATATATATATATATATATATATATATATATATATATATATATGCAGCTGGAGTGAAAGATTGATCAGGGGACATGCAACTTGTTTTCTTAAACTATTTTATTTTTATTTTATTTTACTTATTTATTTATTTTCTCTCCCAGATATATTTGTAAATATATGAGCACTGGACAAATTTAATTCCCCCTTTTTTGGGGGATAAATAAAGTATCTATCTATCTATCTATCTATCCATCCATCCATTAATATGTAATATATATTACATATAGTATATACATATTACAATAATATCTACTATGTAATATATAATGTTACATACATACTATAAAAAGTTACTATATTATAAAGTTACTGCATCTATTAGAAACTGTCTAAATCTGCAAAGGAACTGCTGTTGATTTATATATTTTGTTCTTGAAATTACATCTGAAAGCTCATATTTGCCTGAATAAATGCCACAATGCAATTCAAAAGCCAGTTTCTGCCGTTTCTAACTTGAAACTAAAGGAGCTCCACCCATAAATGTGATTGTAGATTTCTAATATCCACTAACAAAGAGTTCTATTTGACTGATATGAATATTTTCAGTAGAGTCTTTTTAAAACGGCTAAAAGCAGTTTAAACACATAATGGGTATCTGATTTGCTAGCAGAACCGGTACCAGAGTAATTGAGCTGATGTGATGTGTCAGGGATCTCATTAACTAGATGTTTTCTGTTTTTGACCATTTTTTGTGACTACTGACGGAAACATCCAAGCTGTCTGTCCTTTTGACTGATTACAATTCACAACCCTGACCACTTGGTGCAGACATGCAGACATTTTCAACTTTACACACAACTTACAGGTAGTCCCACTAAATGAATTCAAAAAGATTCGCATGAGAGTATCATGCGAATCTCAGACCTTGACACTGTACTCCATGCAGTACTATCCGGGAGGTGAGAGTAAACTGAAGAGTTATGGAGCGGATCTATGACCACCTGCCCTGATGGGCCACATGCTTCAGGATTTACCTCGACGGACATTCCCGAACAAATTCAACAAATCCACAATCTCTCTCTTTGTAACTAGATAATATCTGGCTAAATTACTCCGTGAGTTATGTATGTTTTCCCCAAGCACCATCTCTCTCTCTCCTCGCCTCTCCTGATCATCTAATCTTGATATCTTGATATTCTGTCATATTATTTATTTTTAGATGTCTAAAAGGTTTTATGGTGATACTGTTGTACCTCTGTCTTCCAACACGTCACATTCTGCATCATTACTGTTTAAGATATCTTAACGCATGGCTTTTTCTGCTATAGTGTAGGATCTGACTTTGATAATGCAACTGTAATATCAATCAGGAGAATGACTCTCCTCCCCTCCCAAACGTTGACAATTAAAAGAAATCAGAACGGAAGCGCATATGGCTGCAGCACTTGGTTATACTTGCCTTGCTAAAACCAGTGACCTATTAGTATGGTAGCAATTTAAGTTGCACAGCCATAGTAATCCATTATGGGGGCCGATGATGAGCCCAGCCCCCACCCTCACCACCTTGGCCTGCTTGCTAGTTAAGCTTTCATCACTATGAGGACAAGCCCACTGTAAATTATCTTTCTAATACAGACAAGGGAACAATTACCATCAATAACTTAATAGAATCTGACTTGTAACATTATTAACTAACCTTTTTTTTTTGGCTATTATTGCTTTAAAACTACATTTGGTGAGCTATAAGTTGCATGTTAACTAGCCGGCAGTGTATAGCATGATTAATCAACCAGCTTTCATGGTTTACACAATAAGGACACTTAGTTAAAAATTACTCTTTTTTTTAATCAAGTGTTTATCTTATATTTTACAGGTCTTTTTATCAAAGTGAAAGGGTGAATAAATCAAAGTTATGGACACCAATATAACTAATATAATAGTAATAACGGTAGGTGATGTTTGCAACGGTTACATAAAATCATGTAATACAAATTTCAACCTAAATCTTCCTCTAAATATAGTGAATTCAAGGTTATCATGCTGTGACAACATCAGACCAGGCTATACTTAAGACTGGCTTTAAGTTTATTTAATTTTCTTTGCACAAAATCCTTGTCCACAATATTTCCTTCTAATTCTTAAGGACATATACCTTTTAGAAAATGGATACCCAGGGTTCATACAGTAATTAGATCAATGTTTCTTTTATTATAGATAATATATACTGAAAGATTTTTTTACCACTACATAACCAGTATTATGTCACAAACAAGACTGATCTGAAAAACTGTACTTGCATGTATTAACATGACTTGTGCAGCAGCTTTTTAAATCTACAAAAACATAATAGACATAGAAAAAGGCTGAGTCCAAGTTATTTTCATGTGATTGTTCTTTTTCATTATTGCTTCAATAAATTTCCTGTTTTTTACGTAGATTTCCAGAAAATATTCTTTCAAAAAATATATTCCTTCACAAAACGTTTTTAGCATTGCTAGGCACAAAGACTTAAAAATCTCTGTTATCTGAAAGATCTTTCTCTACACTCACACACGCAAACACACACACACATATAAGCACACACACACCCTCAAGCACAGGTTAAAAGTCCCAGGCTCATCTTTTTTTAAATCCACATCACTGACACAAATAAATGAGGACATGACTGACAACAGCTGCCTAATATGGATTACCATGAGTCAAAAACAGACTCAAAATGATCAGTAACAAAAAAGAGATAAAATCTAGAGTTAATTTTATAATACCAAAGCATTACATTACATATACCTACAAGTACACACTTATAAATATATATTATATTTTTTTCTTTCTTTGATATGCTTTTTTCAGACAAAACAAAATGTTTTGAATTCGAATTCAGCCTCTGAAATCTGCTTAAAGTGGAAGATACTCTTTTTTTATCAGTGCATAGTCAAATACCTGTGAAATGTAGCTACCCGAGACTGAAATATTAGGTAAGTTTTTGCAAAAATAATTTCACATCTCACTCTTTACATACATGTACAAACCCTAACATGGCATCCAGAGATAATTATGTTAAAGGGAAAAGGCTTTGAGTCCAGGGAAAATTATACCAGCTCTTAGGCAATAGCATTCTCCAGGGGTTCCTTTTCATCTGATGTGGCACGATCTGCCCTCTTTGCTGCAGCAAGCTCCTCATTCTTCTTTAACTCACGCTGATATTTGGCCATGATTGCAGCATAGGCACATCCATACACTGCTGCAGCTAGCATCATCAGGCACACTATCCCACACACTACACCTGTGATGATCACTGTGGCAATAGCATGGCGCAGGTTGACAGGACGGTGCTTCTGCTTAGGTTCACACTCTACCATACCCCCTCCCCCTCCTCCTCCTGGTCCTCCTCCGACACCAAAACCATCACCCATCGCCATGGGGACATGGAGAGAATGGCTGGAGGGATGGGCATGGTTGCCATGGGTGTGGCCTCTCAGTAGCTTCTCAGACTCTAGATGGTGTATGTTTGCAAACAGGTAATGATAGCTTGTAGTCATACAGGCATGAAACAGCTGATATGGAATTTTTTGCAGGTCTTTATATTTCATTTCATTTGGTTGAGCGCAGAGAACTTCATCCACAACTCCACCTTGAGATTACAGAGAGAGAAGGCGAGTGAAAAACTCAACAGGAGTGCAAAAGAATAGTCTAAGTAGTTGTCTCTTCTGAGAATATATAACACATTTTCCCTTTAAATAATGAATGCAATACAATTTAATGTGAGCCTAAAACAGTTACGTGCTTCATATGTTTTAATCTTTAAGAATCAGCATTAACATATGCTACATGGATCAAATTTAAAATCTTCTCTCATATGGATCGCAAGAAATAAAGAAATTGGTATAAAATTAATAATTAAAAAGGTCATCAGTTAGCATTTAGTTTGTCCTTCTTTGGCACACACTTTCAATTCTGTCAACTTGATTACCCACTAGCTTTGTATCTGCATGCTTACTTAAATCTTGGTCTATTGTTTTGTTTTGGACTAATTAGAATTTTTATCCTGCAAGAAAATCTTTGTCATGGTATAATGGGCATGTAGGCGGACTATCTCACTCCATGAATGCTTTGCCTTCACTGTAAAGTGGTAATTTTGTTATCCAATTCTTGCTGCGTTTGTTCTAGCATGGAAATTACATGCTTTGCCTAAATACACTTTATCTGACTGAAGAAACCCTAGACTGTTCTGGAGATTCTCCCTCATGCATGAAGGAGCTATAGCAATGAATATTAGGCTGTAAATATTGTATTTTCCTACCGTATTATTACATTGTACTTGCTTATAATTTTATTAGTAACTTTTTATGCCAAAACAAAAAAAAAAGTATTAACATTATAAAAACTATCTCAAATCTGTGGTCTTCACAGCGGGACACAAATGATCATAAGACTTAAAGGAAGCAGTATAAAAATCATTTACAATATAGTATATATAATTTATATCGAAATTCTAAATGTTTTTTTATTTTATTTTTTATGTAGGACAAATATGAAAATATACAGATGTCCAAAAAAGTCAAGTTGTATTTTGGCGGACTAAAATAAAAAAGGTGAAACTTGAAAAATCTAGATATTGTGCATGTGTTCATTTAATTCAGTAAATCACCTTAAAAGTTGAATCTAAAATATGATATAGACTAATTACATGCAAAGCAAGACCTTTCAAGTATTTTTTAAAAAATAATTTAGAATTGGGGTTTTCATATGCCATAATTTTTAGAATTATAACATATAAAGTCCTAAACTATCTCTCTTTTAATGTAATTAGTCTATAATACATTTGTTTCACATATTAGGTCGAATTAGTGATATAAATAAACTTTGGCACCATATTTTAATTATTTGAATTTCACCTTTGCATGCGGTGAGGGTGGAATTAAATGGAGAAAATACCCTTTTGCAGAAGTTTCCCTGATCAAATTGGTATTTTGCTGCTTTCAGTCATATACTGTGGATTTTAAACTAATAAACGAAGAACATCAACAACAAAGAGAGGTGGCAGGAGGAAGTAAAGTGCCCTATTTTTACATTTTGCCTTGATTTTACAAGAATCCAGTTATGATTATGATTTAAAAACATAGAACTTGTTGCAGATGATTCCCTATTATTTTGGATTCCTATGCAAATAAAAGTCCCAATGGTCTAACCTTTAAAGAGGTAGGTCTCCAGCCAGAGTTTGAGGCCAATAAGTTGGCAATCACATCTCCAGGGGTTTCCTCGTAGTGTAAGGCTGTCCAGGTGGGTCATGGCCTCCAACAGCGAGCGATCCATTCGTGTTAGTCTGTTGTTTGCTAATCCCAGGTAGCTGAGGTTTTTAAGACTGTCCCCCACGGCTGCAGGCAAACCCCACAGGCTAATAAAAGGGACATAGAAAGAAAATTGGATAACGTCTAATGAGTAGCATGGCATTAACTAATTCAAGGCAAAAAAAATTAATGCTGATGACACTATGATTTATTGAGTGAAACTTGCTATATTTTAAGTTGTTGAGCTTTTGCTGGATGCTTTTGTAGTAATCTTTGCTAAACTGAAATAGGAGCTGAACTCGAAGTTAAATACCGTTATTTTTTCTAGAACTCACCTTTCATTGTCACTGTAAATTGTTTAAATATAGAGAAAAAAACTTTATAGTTATTTTACAATATGGCTAGATAAAAAAACAACAAAGATATAAGATGAGTTATTTATTCTGACTTTATGTGCTCCTCTTGTCACTGTGATGATATTGTTTTTTTAATGTTTTTTTTTAATCTTTTGAAGAGACTTGACTGTACATCTCTTTTTTTACATTTAGCTTTGTAATAGATGCAAACTCTTTGACTTACTGTTGCATGTTGTACAAATCTTAAGAATGTGTCCAGAATCTATTGTGAATGGTCCTAGTTATTACAAAGCTTGCCTTTAAAACTATTTGTCATATTATATTAGGATTTATAATGATTGCATTAAATGTTTCAGAGTAAGAAATAAAACTGGGAGGGAAACAAAGTTGGGTTTTTTTGCCTCATATTTTTCGAACAGGCCTTAAAATCTCGAGACATTTGACTCTAAATATGTTCAACGATCTTGATATTCCTCTGAAACATTTGTTTTATTTAGACCTTTGTTGGCATGAATTGTGTAGGTTTTTAGTCAGTATCGCTTTTAGTAATTCATCCATCTATCTATCTATCCATTATGTATCGGGCGAGAGGTGGGGTACACCCTGGACAGGTCTCCAGCCCATTGTAGGTTTTTAGTGATTCATATATACACAATTTTTATGAAGGTTTAATTTGTGCAGTTGTTTTCTCTTTTTATTTTAAGTTGTCTGATGATTCTCATGATTTACTGTTAGGTCTGTTTGTCAGGATCAAAAGAAAATATGATATTTTCAAGCATCCATACTTAACCTGTTGTGTGAAAGGTCAAGGTGGGAAAGCGAGCGTATAGGTCCGAGCAGCCGTTTGTCAAGTTCTCTGATGCTGTTGTATGCCAAGCTGAGGCGCTGCAGAGTCCTCAGACCAAGCAGAGCAGTTGGTGAAATAGTTGTTATAGAATTATTAGAAAGATCGAGAATGCGGACAAGGGGTATTTCCCTGAAAGCCACTGATCCCAGCCCTCTGATACGGTTATCTTGGAGATACAGTTCCTGTGTGTCTGAATGTAGTCGTCGAGGGATGTCATAGAGGCCTCGTCCCCGGCAGTCCACTACTTTGGTGTTACTGTTGCAGGTGCACTCTTTTGGACAGGCATGTGACAAAGGCAGGGTGGAAAGGAGGGCACACACCAAAACCACTGTGGAGACACAGCAACACAATATTGCAACACCATGCAAAATTGCTGTTTGCTTTTTAAAATCGTACTTAAAAAAAGAAATCAGCTGTAAAAGTAGCAAAGGTATATGAAATATGTATTAATATATGATATATATGTAGATATAGTCTCAAATTTTTCCAGGTAAAGGTATGCACAATTAACCACATAGATTCATAATTTACCAAGTTCATGGTCACCCTTGCATGTATTTCATTCTTCTGTTACTTTGCTTTTATCCAGATTATGTTTTTTAAACTGAAACAAAATTAAACTTGTAACCAATATGCACCGCCAGTTCTCAGTAATAACACCTCCCCTTCCACCCCCTTACAGTGACCCCTGGTGACTTCACCAAAGCTTCATAACCCCTCACCCACACACAGATCTATACGCAGCACATACTGGGTGTCTGATTCCCTTTGAGATAACTTCACATGTCCATTCCTTCTGGAACATAACAGCATTATTTATAGAATTGGCTTGACTAGCTGGAGGCTCAATGAAACTAAGCTCTGACCCAAGCCTGTGAGTGTAGCTTGCTCACACATTGCATCACAGATCTTGAGATCTTGCATAGGTAGAAAAGCGGCAACATGTTTGTTATTAGCATAGATAAATCAAGTTGATATTTTTTTCCTCCAACCAATTCTAATACATTTACGCTATGTGACAATATGTGGTATGTTCTCAAATATGTCTTTATTTTGTGTATGCCTGCATCTTTTGCTAGAATTGCCCTTTACTTGTCCAATCTTATGAAACCACTCTAAAGGTGTTCAGAAGTCAATAGGTCTTTACTTGTGCGTTATGAAACAAGTTCCCATGGTCACACATAATTTCATTTGTAATCCATGTATATGTTTTTGAGCCTTTACCGACCTCTCAAATCAGTTTGTACTCCGGATTTCTGAAAGGTGACATAGTTTGCTTTATCAGTTTCTCTTCATTCATTTGCTCCATGAGGGGAGTGTGTGGGTTATCTGTACTAACACATTTAAACTCACATCTAAAATCACTTGTGCAAGTAATATAACATATGAAGGTATAGAAATGTGGAATTTGATTGTTGACACAAAGTTTTGTTTTTCTTGATTAACCATTTGGCAGCCTCCAGAAATTACCTGGAAACGATCATGGGGTTGTGATCCCAACTTGGGAATGAATGGTTAAGTTACACCTATTTAAATAATAGTCTGCTCTTTGAAGCACTTTTGTCCATGAACCCACTGATTTAGATGAAATTGTTACAAAACATCCATGGACAATCACTTTTATATCTATTAAAATTGCCCCAGTAACAAGAATTGTAATTTCCTGTCAGGAATTTTCTTGTGTTTGACTGCAAGCTTTTGGGTCATTTGGGTCATTCGCACCTTATATAGCATGTGCATAAAAAATGAATTACATAAGCGTTCTATATGTGTATCAGCAGAAAAAATGAACTCTGATGTGTACACATAAACATGGCCAGAGCCTAGATGAGCATTATGACAGGAGTTATGAAATTAGGTCAACACACGAGAATGTCTTTTTGATTTGCTGTTTCCCTTCAGGATAAAGTCTTTACCAAGAAGTTTGTAAGACATGCCCACATAATCCATAGCAAGTGCAGCTCAGTATAATCTCCACTGACAATATTGTCAGAGACTAATTGCAGCATGCATAAAGGCTCAACACTATCCTGATATGCAGCAATTAATATAGTAAGGTGATTGTAATTTTTTTATGTAAGCTTTAAAGCCTGGTCAATGTCTAACTGCTCTTGCAAACCAGAAATTACTCACAAAAACACCTCAACGATGTAACTCCTACCTCTCATTTCTGCCAGTTGTCTTTGGGCCACGTTGTGTTCAGGATTCTTTTAGCTCCCTTTTGGAATTGCTATGAGCATCACTGGTGTAGGATCCATTTCTCGTTTTTGAGGTTGAGATTGTCTGGTCCCAGCTCTCATTTCGTTGGTCTGGTCAATGAATGGGAATTAGAAGGCAGAAAGAAAAACAGCAGAAACAAGTGTTGCCCTCAGGTTCCCCGGCAGTGCCTATGAGGGCATGAAACCCCATCAGAGCAGCAGATCAGAGAACGAGCTGACTGCCAGCCAGTCTGAGTTTCACTGGAGTTTGGAGCTCGTCCTCTTTTTCCCTCTACCTCTCTCTCTCTTTGTCTATCTCTCTAGCTCTATATCTCTCCCTTTGATGCTCTCTTACTATCTCTCAACTAATTTGGCTTCTTGTATATTCATGTTCTTAATGTTTCCCCTTTTTAGTATGTTGCCATTTTTGTTGATTTAATTTGTCACATGTTTGCTCTTCTATTGACACCAAATAAACCCTCGGCCCTATCTTACGTTCTCTCTGTTTTGCTCACTCTTCAACCCCCTCCCCCATTATCCCCAGTTGCATTGGTGTATATGATGGTGTGTCATCTCCCTCTGGACAGCTGTGCCTCCTAAATCGTAGCACAAACACATTCACGAACAACCACATTACATCCCTATTGCTTAGGCAAGAACTAAGCATGACAAAATTAGATCAAGATTGCAGCGAAGCAATAAAAATACTCATGCACCTGAATACAATGCTATGATGATATTATATATATGCCGTGGGCAGGGCTCTGGCAGAACACACCCTCAGCACAGCAATGAAGCTTGCACAAATGTACATGTTTTTGTAGAAATACAGTTCAACTAGGGGTTTGCAAAAGAGCCGGTATGTGTATCTGTATTTCTTTTGTTAATGGGGGGGGGAGTATTTGTTGCATAAAAATTAAAATTCACTTTACACTTCTAAGTTACCTTAATATCCATTTTAATACCATAGATATGCCACATTGGTTGATCTTTTTCCATAAACCCAACAGTGAACATGTTATGGGAACTTGATTGAAAAGAGACCAAAATAATGGCCACTATAGCCACAAAACCACAAAAGAAAGAACAGTTGCGGTACCCCGCAAAAACTCGTGGTGATGTGTTTGTGTTAATTGTTGAAGTTCTCAGTTGTACGTTATAGTTTGTGTTCCAAATGTAGCCATGCTCCTTAGTTATCTTTTGAGTTATGTTGATGTCAGTGTTTGGTGGTTATTGTTCACACACCATCATAGAGACGTTAGTTCACGGGAGTGGGGTGTCTGCCTTGACCCTCATTATCGTGCGCTGCAAGACCACAAGAAGTGCAGGCGAACTTTTCTGTCCAATGACTCATATTGTAGGTGGTGTCACGCACATTTTTTTTTTCTTGCTCCCAAATTCAAATATCTCTTAAAGTATTTGTATGAAAGAAATATTCGTAAAAAAAACACGTTATTTGTTTCTTTCCGAATACCGTATTCGGGTTCAGCTCCACCCCTAAGTTCAACATTAGAAGGTTTTGCAGTTATTTTTGTAACATTCTTTGCTCATTAAAAGCTTGACTGTTAAGCTCCTGTATATGGATAAATCCTTTTTTATTCTAAATATTTTGAAGCTTGAAGCTCACTCTGTTTTCTGAGTATTTGCCCTTCTGTTTCACCAGATTATTATTTATTCTAGTGCTTATTATAGGTGTACCACTTGTGTTTATTCTGTCTTCTCTTAAATCCTCCTAAATGAAATACAAATGAACATATCAGCCTTTAACCATAATCTTTCCAGTAGCTTGAAATATGTAAAAAACTCATAGAGAAGCATGGTTTCGCCCACAGACAATCAAATTCACTGCCTTATTTGAAACATTATTGAACATTATTTTTCCTCTTGCTATGCAGGGTAATACATCTACAAAATTGTAATGTTGTGTTAGAAAAAAACAAAACACAAAAGCCATATGTCAGTGCATCCAGTTCCTCTACTCTGGACTGATATTTCTAAACAAAAAGCTGTTGATAGAATCAAAATGAAACATTATGATTTTATGTCTAAATCAATAAATAATGTAAGGAAAACTAAAACATTCAGTGGATTAAGTAATGATTTGTTTAGAAATTTTCTTGATTATAAGTCATTAACCTTAGGAAAATTATTTCTATTTATAGATTGATCACAGCAGTAAATTTAATTCCTATATTTTGATGCATTATGGTAGTTTCAAAAAAGGCTAATAAGATTAGTTTTCTGTGTTTAAACAACCTACTTTAAACCAATCTCTATTTTGACCACCTTCAATAGCTAACTTTTTTATTTATGAAATGCAGGGCTATAGCAACACACATATGTTTGTTTTATTGTGTAGCTTGCCTCTAGCCCACATGGTGTCATTTAGTGCCACTCTGATTAACTATTAAACATTGAACAAAGAAAAGAAAATTCCTGTCAAATTTAGTAACTCAGATTGCAGGATTTAAAATGATTCTCACTTAGGAAAATATTTGAAAACAATGGTTAAGCCTACAGGCTGATGGCCTGTCTGTACCCAAACAGTAGCAGATGTATCTTGCACAAGGTAACAAATCACAGTGAAAAACACACCACCCTTAAATATTAGTTATCCTAAACTAATTTTACCTCTGCCCAGACCTTATTGAGCGATTAAGTTCTACAGGTTTCTCTGAGGTTGGCGAGGGGAAAGGCTCAACACATTAACAGTAGGCTGTGGCAGTTAGTTAGCAGTGGGCCTCATGGCTGTCGGGGATGCAGGTGTCTCACCTTTGGCTGGACGTAGGCTTGTCCTCTCTGATTTGGCTAAGCAGCGTTCATCTCCAGCTTTCCTTTACTGAAACAGTACCTCTTTGCAGCTTTTCCTGCTGTCTAATTCCAAATAGCTTCGTGGCGGCGGGTGGATATGATTGTTGGCTGGCTCAGATTCTGTGGGCCTTGCAGGGTTTCGGCATTCTATATCCCTCTCTCATAGCGGCGTCTGTAACTCTGGAAGCTTTTGGCAGGCTTTGAGGGTAATACAATGGGTTTGTTTCATCAGTGTTTGCGGTTCATCTGATATCGGCAGTCTTTTTGTCCCTTCGAGTGAATTTCTCCCAGAAAGCTAGAATGTGTATTAGAGCCACCCTATGGCTGTGTGTTACCCAAAACATGATTTTCTTCAGGTTCTCTAGATTTCTCCCACAGTCAAAAAACATGACTGTTACCTTGAGTGATTACTTTTAATTGTCCTTATGTATGTGTCTATACAAGCATGGTTGTTTCTCCAGTGTGTCTCTGTGTTGCCATGTGATGGACTGCTTACTTGTCCTGGCTTCCCCTTATTCTCTTTGGGAGAGTTGCAGAGAGCCACAAATGAGCTTTGATTATCTTTTGAAAGGTCAACTTTTAGTTGAATACTCCATAATTCTTGTGTTTTTGTAAGAGTGCACTGAAGAAAGCCATTGTTCGAGGAAATCCAAAGGATGTCACGGTTTCTGTTTTCCTCTAGACTATGTAAAGGATACATAAAACTTGTGAGAAAAAGTGCGTTGGTGGTGGCAGCGTCATGCCGCAGGGATCCATTACTTCAGCGGGGAGAGGGAAGCTGGTCAGAGATGATAGAAGATCAATAGACAATCCCAAAAAATATGTTACACTCCTACAGACTAGAAACTGATACCTGACGTTCACTGTCCAGGATTATTATGACACTAAGGGCCTGATTTATCAAGATTCCTAAAATTGATCGAAAAATTGAGTGCAGCACTAAAAATTTGTGACAGTGGGCATGGGTGCGGATGGAGTGGGACATGGGGGGGTTGGATCTGCCCCCTCCCCAGATTCAGACCGACCATGATCAGCCCCCCCAGGCAAAAAAGAAATAAAAATTCGGACGTTAAGCGGTTGAGGCTCCTGCTTTCTGATAACACTGAATGCAGCACAACGTAACCCGACTCCAACTCTTATATAGAAACCTGTA
This sequence comes from Apricaphanius iberus, assembly GCA_028564705.1. NCBI lineage: Eukaryota > Metazoa > Chordata > Actinopteri > Cyprinodontiformes > Aphaniidae > Apricaphanius > Apricaphanius iberus. The sequence goes on from JAPXFQ010001412.1 coordinate 6,565,476, forward strand.
AATTAGCTTTTTACATTTTTTTTCAACATCATACAGTCAAAAAAGGAAAAATAACATGATATCTAAAAAGAAGATAAAGATCCAGTTTAGCACAAAATTTCCATTCCATATACTGTATTTTAGACTACACTAAAACCAAATGCATTGTTCTCAGCTTATTCTTTAGTCTATTTTTATACATCGGCAGAAATACAGAGGGTTCCACAAGGTCAATATTTACACACCAAAGCTTTGCATTATGAAATCTGATTGAGAATTGTTTATGTGATGTTTTATATAGCAGAAGATGCAAATTTTGAGTTTGCCTAGTAGAGCAGTTCTGAATTTGAGCATTAGTATGAAAATAACTCTTGATATAACTTCTCCTTTCCACCGGACGCATCAGCAGCATGTTACAGCAGCAGCATGTCATACTCGGCTGTTAGCCACCGCTGTAATCAATATAATCTTTTCCACCGGAGGCGAAAGCAGCATGAGTTTGCCCCATCACAGGAGCGTCATGTCGCAGCACTTTTCTAAAAATACACGGCAGTCCTATTTTCTACGCGCTACGCCTGTGAAACATGTACATTTTGACATTTTGGATAGGGGAAGACAGGAAATCAGACGGCTTGGCATCCAGACATTTTCAAAATAAAACAAAGGTGCTTCTTTCTGGTAGCTTTACTTTACTAACTATGCAGCCCCATGAGAAGTCAATAGGTCGCCGGAGGGTCTACACTACCTCGGATCGCCACTAACATTATTCTTTTGCACTTCGAGGTATTTTGTAGATTCCCTGACATAACATAAACTTATTGGCGAATGTAAAACGGACGGAACATAAAACACGGACCTTTTGGAGCCATGTTGTAGTCTTTTTCCTGCTTGTTGTTGTGTTTACTAACGAAACCATACATGATTTTGCTGATCTCGCATGATTTCGGGCTCCTTTAAAAACAAAGGAACAGGTGAGAAGTGTGTTAATATCAAAAATGTTCTAAAGCTACAAATTATAAAACATAGATGAATAGGTAATTATTCTTAAAAACCTTTTTTGTAAAATAAATATTTTATAGGTGGATAAAGGTTGATCCCCAAACAATATTACAATAAGTAAGGTAAGGATAAATCAAACTATTATATAATATTACATGACATTAATTATGAAAAAAAATCGTACATAACTTATTATCTATATTAATTCCAATTGATTTTTTAACCTTTTTGCAGACATGTCTAATTCGTTCCTTTGAGCAAAGTTTTTCTTAAGTCATGACTCCTAAAATAAGCATGTGTAAAAAACTTGCAAGATTTCTTTATTATTTATATGAATTTTATTTTGATCACTGTTACATGTTTTTTTTCTTCCAGCAAATACCATATAATACATTTTTTTGACATTTAGTGACAATTTGTGTGCTTTAAAATATTTAGAATAATTAAAAAGGACATAATCTATTTCTAATGAGGATCCATGGATCCCAACTCACTGTGTGCTCAGCTCATCTTCAGCAAGTAGAGACAGACTGAACGCACAGTCAATTATGATGCCTTCGGGGGGAAAAAAGAGGTAAATATTTAAATTATTACATGTTTATTGTCATCACAGTGTTAAGTACTAATAGGTTATATTGTGTGTAAATGACATGTTTCGTTTGTCAGTTATAAACTTATGTTAAATGTGGTGGAACAAAGTTAAGACATGCCTTTCAGAAGTGGTAAAAATAGGTGCTAAATTAGCCGGCGCAAACATTTTGATGTTTAGTAAATCATGGAACACCTACTTATTTGCCTGTTTTCCTCCCAATATTTTGTGACTTCTGACAGAAATGCCCCTCTTGCATATTCAGCATGGGGAAAAGTCATAAATGGATTGCGTGTGTCTTGCTCTTGGTTCAACAGGTGTAATGCCCTCTGTGCCATGTTAGTAAATCAGCTAGAGCCTGTTTTGATCTTTAAATTCAAAGAATATCCTTGTGTTAGAAGGGCAATGTCAAAGTCCAGACCTAAATCCAATTGAAAAGATGGGGCAATACTTGGTTCACAAATCCTTCCCATCCCATTTAACTGAGCATGAGCCATTTTATATACAATAATGGGGAAAACCTTAACTTCCTAGATGTGTAAACCACATAACCATTAGTGAAAAAGGGTTCTATACAATATTAAATCGGGGAAGCCAGATAGAAATTCAAATCACACTTTTCATATTTTGTATTTGTATAAAAAAACATCTATTTTATTATTTTTCTTCACAATTTTGCAATAATTTGTGCTTCAAAATCCCAATAAAAATGGTTGGAGAATTTGATTATAATGTGATAAAATGTGAAGAACTTAAAAAAAAATTGTAACACTACTTTTGTACATTTATTGAACCCTTAGTAGAATCCTAAATCAGTAGACCATTTGTCGGACCCACCCCCACCCCCCCCCCCCCCCCCCCCCCCAACACACACACACACACACACACACACCACCACCCCTGCCTGAGACAGAACCGATTGGAGATTGGTGATGGGATGGATTTAGATGGGATTTTCTGTCTCTTCATCTTTGGACATAAACCCAGCTCAGTGCATAAATACTCCCAGGGTCTTAAATCATACAGTACATAGGGAAATTAAATGTCCATACATGGAACAAGAAAATACCATATTTAGTGAGATCGATTTTAGCTTTTGTACTGCATTGTCATACAAGTGCATTCTAAAATAAGTGTAATTTTAAACACTGCTGCCATTTCACTGAGAAAAAAAAAACAGAAGTTGCTGTAGTAAGACTTCCCACCATTAATTAATTTTCTTAATTAATGTACTGTTTACTCATTTCAAATGAGTAAACATTCTTACATTGTAAGAATTCACAGTTCTAGTCTCTGTCAACTCTGTGTCTATAATCATATTTATTATCCAAGCTCTATCTTTTTCCATCTTTCCTGTTTCCATTCTTGTTGCCCAGCATCTTAAATTAGCTTCTCCTCCCGGGTTTTTCATGTGGGTGTATAAATGGTGGACTGCCCAAAGGATCTGGCAAAGCTTAGGATGGGATAATCTGCACCTGTTCCTGTGGGCAAGATCTAAAGTGGGTCACAGTAGCACCCCATTGCATGCAAACATTTGCACAATTATATTGTCACAGTACTTTACAAAGTGAAACACATTTTTATCCCGTTTTATATTATGAAATAGCCAGACTTCATGATCTAAAAAGCATCTATCAGATGGTTGTTTTACTTAAATATTATGTAACATTAAATATTACACTTTACAACATGTCCCAGTGACGTAAAAGGATTTAGTTCTCTGTAAATGTCCTGTGGTTGTCGTGTGGCTTAGGTGGAAGGAGTCTCTCCTGTAACCAGTGAATTGCCAGTTCGAACCCCCACTCTGTCCATTTTGGTTGTTGTGTCCTTGGGCAAAATGACTCGTTGGCCCCTTTGTGTATGACAGCTTTGCTTCATGCAGCATGCCCAAGGGCAGCTGTAGCTCATCAGCGTGTGAATAGGTGTCATGAAAAAACTCAAACTCTTGCACACCCTCTTATTAAGGGCATCCATCTACCATAAAGTAAAACAATGTTATCCTCCTTATTTCCTCTCTTATCATCTTGATGTCTATGTTTATAGGGAACTGGGTCAGAGGCCTCCTAATCAAATCTGCGCCTCACTGTTCTCTGTTTAAACATGCTGATCTTCTACATGATATATTCCCCGACGCATTTACTAACATGTAATTAATCACTTGAATACACACTCAATAGAGTTGCGGATATTTGCCCTCTGTCTCTCTCTCTCTCGAGGTTTGAAATGTAACATCACTGTTGTAAAAGCAAATCTCTATGGAGCGCATCTGATGAGGTGTACTGATGGTTTTACAAACTCGCCAGCCAATACAACAAAACATCTAACTAATGGCATGTAAGTTGGCAACCTGTCAAATAGTTTTACCATCACTGTATCACATTATTTTGCCCAAAAAACCCTGGAGCAAGCATTTATTACTTACCAACATTTCAGCATTCATAGTACATCCTGTTGAATCTCTAACACCTCATTCTCAGCGGCTGACCTCAGAAAACTGAAAACTTGTAATACTGGGTTTTAGAAGCTACTTTGTCCTAAACTGAGCAAATGTTTGACAGAAATATCTTTCACAGAAGTGAAGGGAAGGAAGTGTTGTCTGACCACTGTCATATAATTTCTTGCTGCTCTATGAAGCACTAGGAGAGAAACAGAGGGAGTTGTGCTGTTAATGAGGGGAACAACCTGGTCATGAGTTGAAAAGCTGGCGCAGCTTCACTGATAAAATGGGGAAAATGGGGTTGTGAATTTGACATGAATATATTTTACAAAGCTAAAGTTATATATTTTTTATTTCTTGCTTTAACAAGACAACATCTGAAACATTTAACATTCTGTGGGGTTGTCACAGGTAAGTATATTTTTTTATGTTGAAACAATTTGTTCATGTCATGTTTGGGAGTAAACGCTGCCCCCTCAGAGGAGTGGGTTTGTAAAAAAACGTTTCCTTTTTCCACTTTCTCCACCATTTTCCGTTGCTTAAGGAAAACTTCTGTAGCATTAGCTACTGCTATATTAGTGGGACTCATCTATTCCTTGAACCTGAACTATCCACCTGTTTTAAAGAAGAGCTTTGAAGTACTGCAGAAACTAGTTATAGAGCTGTAAGGAAGTACTATTTTTAAGAAAGCACAAGTTGTTAAAAATAGACTAAAAATGTTTCTCAGCATATGTCAACAATGGATGTTGTTGTTTTTTTACCCTTTAACAAAATTTCTTGTGGATTAGGATTATTTTTTGCACAAACATTCACATGGACTTAGATAAACAGTTGAAAGATGAGATGGTGGCTAGAGATTTGACTGTTATTTAAATAATACAAGCAAGGCTAACAGTTGTTCCCTTTGTTCAATAAAACAGTTCAAGTAAAGGTATGATTGTTCTTTTGTCAGGTGTTTGTATGTCTAAGCAGAACAGATGTGCCCTGCATGAATCGGGTGGTTAACAAGCCTTCTCCATCAGTGACACTCCAGCAGCTGTCAATTTTGAAACTGGGCTGCTTTTGCAGTCCAGTTTATTTTCCTTGCTTCTTCTGATAGCGTATTCTTTGCAGGGTTCCTACACAAGTATGGAAAGTATGGGAAAGTATGGAATTACATTTTATAAATTTCCAGGTGTGGAAAAGTATGGAAAATGTAAACTATTGTATGGAAAAAATATTCACGTTTCCAAGACTTTAACCACTGTTCTACAGTGACGTTTTATTGCGGAGGCCAGGCATCCTCACTTTTTCAGAATATAACTCATTTAATAAACCCTTTTTGTTTAATAATGTGTAAAACAGCGCCCCTATAAGAGTTACGTGGTAAATGAGCGTTGAAAACATGGTACTGCACTCTGTCGTCTGGTGAGGAGGCCAGGCTGAGTTGGCATCGCTTGATTTAAAAAATGAAAGAGAATTATTAACCAACCAGGTGAGGCTATCTTCACGACACTGTCCCCCTGTGGTTGGTCAGGACAGTGTCAATAGCAAAAGGCTCTGGAGAAGCCATGAACTTGTTTGCATCAGGCCAATCACATTACAGTACGTTATCATCAAAGGAAGATGTGTGGATTTGTGTTGATATCTCGGTAAGCTAGTCAAAATATGTATATTGTAATTATGGAGGGTGGAGGTTTTGAGTATTTAGTAAAACATACTTTTACTAAACTGCCTCTACAGAAGAAACTCAGCATTAAATCAGACGGTATGCCAAAGCCAAAACGAGTTGTCCGTACTGAGAGGAAGAAATCGTTTTGGACTTTCAGTGAGGAGTGTTTCTCCTGGCTAGCCGTTAGCTGGTAGCGCTAATCTTCCGCGACTATTTTGCTGGCCCTGTCTCCTTTTTGAAGAAGCTGAAATCGTCCAGAATGTTTTTGGTGAATACAACATATTCTGAGTAATCTAAACAAATGATCAGTTCTATAATTTATTGACGTGACGCATAGGTTTATTGAAAATTCAGTCTGGAAATTTAGGTCTAGAAAAAGTATGGAATTTCGACATTGACAGTGTGTAGGAGCTAGGGTTGCACCGATACTGGTATCGGGTATTGGCCCCGATACTGCCTAATGTACTGGTATTGGTATCGGATAAACTTAACCGATACCATGAACCGATACTCAAAATAGGGAAAATCTGCGAGAAATTCACCAAAAATATCATTTTTTCACTTGAAATTGTATTTTTGTGGTAATTTCATATTTTAGATCTGTTATTTTGTCTCAGTTATGTTTACTTTGTAAAGTCTGGTGCCTTTAATCCCTGTGGCCAAGCAGCCAGGGCACATGATCTATCGGAGCCATAGTGACAGGACCTCCACACTGTCACAAATAGTATCGGATCGGTATCGGGTATCGACAGATACACAAAATCCAGCCATCGGTATCGGTATCTGTACTGAAAAAGTCGGATCGGTGCATCCCTAGTAGGAACCCTGTCTTTGGTTTCTTTGGTGGATCTGCAATGGCTCAAGTCTCAAAACAGTGGGTTTGTTTATATCATTAGGTAGTTTGAAGCATACTGCCATAAAGTGAAACTCAGTCAGTACTCCCAGGCAAGCGACTCTCAGGTGAAAAGTTTTTTGCAGTGGGACACACCCATGCAGTCACAGCTCCTAAAATGAACATCAAAAATAATGTTGTCGAAATGTTTATAAAACATGTGTTTTTATGGTGAAAAGTTACAGAGTGCGTCCATAATTTACATTACCTTGAAATGTTCTCATCACAATGGCCAAATGACTAAATCTAGTGTAAAACGCTTTGTGGTTCGCTGACTAGAAAAGAGCTATAAAAATGCAGTCCATTTACCAGTTAAAAATTTCATATATGTTTACAAAAGCATGTAAGTCTGCCTATGTCCCCTATTTGTTAAAAGGCTGTTCAAATGTCAAAGTCTCCTCCTCTTCTCTTTAATGATGTCCTGCTATGGACCAAAGCTTTAAAAATAAATGAATTTTCTCCACAGGTTTAACCAAAATTCTAAAAGAAATCACAAAAATAATTGCTTTAGTCTCAGATTTGTCTGGATGACTAGTAGACAGCATCACCTACAATAACATTTATAATTTTGAATAACTTGTACTTGATAAAAAAATTATTTATTTAATACATTTCACTTATCTATGTATAATGTTGATCCAATGTGATAAGTAGTGCTAGTGTATATTAACAAATAAGACTGTAAATTGCTTTTGCATTTTACTGAAGGACACAACTGCACATCAACAACTGAACGTAATCTGCTGGGATTGCTTAAATAAAAACTTTAAACTGATTGGAATGTTTACACAATTTGATTGAAAATACCTTTTTTTGTAAAGTGCCTTGAAATTACATCTGTTGTGAATTGGCGCTATATAAATACTGATTAGAATTTAATAGAATTGAAAACAACCAATGTGGATGCAAAGCATGTGCAACAATTTATCTTGACCTGTTTAGTTGTATTATTTATTTCTTGTTTCTTTTGAGTGGAGAGTTTGGAAATTTTTATTTTGGTGGCAATTTTACAAAAATAACAAATGCATCTTTCCTGCATATGGAGTAGAAATGTTATAGTCTATCTCTCTTTAGATATTCTCAAAATATAAATGTTGACACACTCTAGTTTTATATGACCAATCTATTAAGTTACTAGTTTCTAATTAAAATACTTATTTTTAATATATTCTATATTTCACTGAAAGTGCACTTTTTGAATTGTGTTCCTTTTTATGTTAGTGTTCATAGGGTTTCACCTATAAAATATTTATTTTATGATATCACACCTGCCCTTGAGAGAAGTCTTTGTCAGATATGGTAAAAGTTGAGCCGGTGGTGAATGTGTTTCTTATTCTACACAAACTCTGTACTAAACAGCCTATTACATTTATTGCCAATAAAAACCTCATACCGCTCAGCTGACAAGTTATGTTTTATGGAATCTAAGCATGAATATAGGTTGAATCTATACAGAAAACATTCCAGGATAATGATAGTGTAGCAGAGTAAGGAAGTGTATGGTAAGTGTACAAGGATTAGGTATGGCAATTTTATTTGTATAGCACACTTTCAACAACAAGGTGCTTTGAGTGATTAAGGGATAGAGTGAAAACGGCAATAAAGCGTAAAAAACTCACACAGAACATATGACACATTAAAGCATTATTTAAAGGCAGCTCTAAATGGATGGGTTTATTTTTTCTTTATTAAAAAAGCTATATATATATACAATAATAATCCCCCAAAATTAATAAAATTGTACAAAAACATTAATGATGTTCCCTCTGATCCATGTTAGGATGAACATTTTGCTGCATTAAAATAGTTTGTTTTTCTGAATTGTATTTTACATTACTTTCTCAGCTTATTGTTATTGCTTTTTGTGGTTCTGCATTTAATGAATGTTTCACTTATCTTTCAGCTGTTGGCATCCAGATGAAGTTGGAGTTTTTCCAGAGAAAATTTTGGACGGCAAGCAGACAGGTGCTCATGTGTAAACTCACACGTTTTAACCATCCATGTGTAGAGTACCAACACATTTGAAAAACCCAGCCACAGAAGCCACAAAACACAGCAGAGTATAAACTGGTTAGATGTTCCTGTTTTCTTTTTGTTTACTTTGCTGTTCTAAATTGAGATTTATTTCTTTTCCACATCTCTTCCTACCCTTTCTGTGGTTACTTTTTTTAAATGTTATATTCAACTATTATTTCTGGCTAACGACCTGTTTATCTATCCATGCAATATGCATTGTCTTATAGAGACAAGTATATTTTTTTGAATGTCATTCAAGTTAAAAAGGTCTTTAAATGAGGACAACAGAGACACTAATTAAACACTATAAAAGCACTGAAAAGACAGTGTTAACGAAGTTGAATCAACTATTGACTTGTTCACGCACTGTACTTTTGATCTGATCGGAAGATGAATACTACAGAATTAAAGAAAAGAAAAGAAAAAATATTTATTTGTCCTGAAAGTGGACATTCTTATGTAACAGCAGCAAAGTGACAGGTAATAGAAACATTTGTTTCACATAAGTGTCAAATGTATAAAATCTGAATTTAAGGTTTAAGAATAATATATACATTAAGGACAAAAATGATCAAAACAGAGTCCTGTGCAGTTTTAAAAATAAAGTGCCATAATCAGATTAGAATGTGCAACCAAGTACGAAAATAAAAATAAATAACATACACACAAGTATTTACAGAATCTGCATGTGTTGTTGTGCATTAAAAAATTAAACACTCTTTTGGACTGTACAGTTGTCTATTTCTTACTTCTTCTTTTACAACTCGTCACTACATTGACCCAATTAACTAAACTCTGTAATTGTCAGTGGAATTATGACCACAGCACTTTTGTACCTACAGTAGTTATTTGGTGAAACAGAATATGTATGTGAATATTGTTCAAAGCACCTTAACTAATTTAAGGCCCAACATTTAGAATAGAATAGAATATCCTTTAATTTTTTAAGCAAAACAAAAAGAGAAAAAAACTTTTTCAAATTATTTCCTATGAATAAAACAATGGGAGTTGATGGTACTGCTAGCCCAGCTCTAGCAGTTTAGGTACCTACTACGACACAGTAATTAAGTTCTTTAAAATTGTGAGCATTAGTTAACAATAATGTATTTTTATCTACTTTGTCCTCTTGTGAGAGCTTTTTTTATGTGTATGAACAGGAATGGCACCCTCTGCTGGTTTGCCTCAATTCTGATGTGTGATGTGAAAACTGACTTTGATTGTTCCACTTTAGAGTCAAACTGCTGAAAACAGCAGATTTGTTTTCTACACAGAAGAATCATCTAATCAATCATTAGGAAGGTTTGTCAAATGTCATGTTAGGCCTACAGCTGACTGCTTACAAGTCACAAAGTAACATTGAATTTGTTTGTTATATTTTTAACAGGTTATCATCACATATAAGTTTACTTTTTAGGTAACGTTATTGGATAAACTTAATAATTATCAGTTTGGTTTATTTTGTTTGTTTGTTTTTCAGTGTGCGGCTTTAGATGGGAAATGCTCCATAAGCTGTGATGATGAGGTCAGACATGTTTTCACTTCTCAGTCCATGCTTCGTTGTATAATAATTCTGCCCTAAACTACATTTTCTAATCAACAGCATATTAACTGCTACCTCATTGACAACAATGGCTTCATTCTTGTAGCAGAAGACTATACACTGGTGAGACATGTATACATACGTACATCTATTTTTTATACTGCTGCACAGACTGCTCTTTCTCTCTCCGAAAGTGCTGTTGGAGCATGTACCTTCTGCTTAGCTGTCACCAGACTTGCTGTCACTCTGACTTTGGCTCATCCAATACGAGTCCTCTGGCTTGCATTGCCATTCTCTTCCCCTGCATGTTCTTTTCCTGCATCTATCGTTTATGTTCATATGTTAAAATGTGTCTTATCTTTTTGTTTGATTCATAATTTACAAAATGTGTGCTGTTTAAAGCTAATATGTTTCGAATTTATTTGTCATCCATTTATACAAGTCATGTTTTGCCTTTTTTAAATTAATTTCCTGACTTTTGAATATCAATACACATCAGCTTTAATTGATTGGCATATTTTCCTGTCTTTTCTGCAAAGCAGCCTCTTAGTTTGTTATTCACAGGATGTTTCAACCATGCACCACCAACATTTCTTTTTCAAAACTTCTAACATGTTTAGAAAATTTTATCCAAATCCTTTCATAACTTTTGTAGTTATTTTGCTAAAAGACAGACATGTAGATATCATGTACACAGAAGCCTACATGAACTCCTTGGCAGAGGTGGTAGACTGAAAGACTGAGCTCATGCCATTGGAGAAAGTGGAAATAATTAGCAATATGCCAATTTTAGCAATATACTGACACAGGAATGATGTCTTTATGGACTAAACTAGCAAAATTACACCTCCGGATAGTCAATTACGTCTTCTTTTTTTAAACTTTTTTATATCATATGTTTAACTTGTTTCTTTACTAACAAATCATGCAAAGCACCTTGAATTAACTTGTTGTTGAAAGTGTGCTTCACAAATAAAATTACCTTGCTTTGCCCTGATGAGATAAATATTCCATCAACATAAAACTGTTTTAGTTGCAGTTATTTTTTTTACTGCAGTTCCCCAGTCCTACCACTAGATTCAGTGCATACGACACATGGTCAAAGCTGATTTTATATTTAGGAACATTTCAACACACAAGTACAGGTTGGTAAAGTATGGAGCCCCTAAGGGGACACAAGAAAACAAAAACAAATTAAAAGTTGACTTCTCGTATGCACCACTTTCAAATGCACACCTCTTACAAACTCGACCTCACCACTTACTAACTTGTGCGCGCCAGATACCTCATTGTGCATAAATAACTTTTGTTTTTAAAATTGCTAGGGACAATAATCATAAACTTAAGTGTAGTTTAAAGAATGCTGAAGACTATTATTAATTATTCAGATAAGTAATATATTCATCTTTTTGACATTTCACTAAACAATGCCATACAGGCATGTGGAGGCCACACAAACTACTGAGCCTCATTTTGACTTTTTTAAGCACAACTCTTTTACTGGGGTGTATTGCCCCCAATGTTGCTTCCTAAGCGGACAGTTCGATTTCAAAGAAGTGTGACTGAATTGTCGCTACACTGTGTTGTTTAAGTGTTCCCTTCATTTTTTGAGCAGTTGTTCTCGCAATTCATGACACAATACTCAGTTGCGACAAGACTGTAGGCTGTGTGTACACGATAGATCATAGTCTTGAATTTGTAACTGAGACGAAGAAAGTGAGGAGCAGCTTGCCCAAGAACAAGAATGCACAACAAAAACAAACGTGTTACCTTTGCAAACCCATTTCTGTGTAGAGAAACTCTAGCTTCTTTACAGTTAATGGGATATTTACCTCGCCTGCAGTTGTTTTGCATTTACTACATAAGTGAGAAAAATTAATAAATAAATGGGCCCCTCAAGGAGAAATTCTTGGAAACGATATAAATTTTTATGTCGCTTTAAAGGCATCTGAAGTTCATAAAGTTCAATAGACCTATCAAAATGTCTGTCCTTTTTATGGATATGTCTACTTTCAAGCACAAAACATTTAATTATATTAATATATTGTATTTCTCAGAGGATGTTCCTGCACCATTTGTCATGCATACATGCATGGAGCAAGTGACTTTGCATGGTTACAACACCTTCAACTCAAGAAATACTAGTAAATCGGTCACTTGTAGATCCTGTTCTCCATGATAGTATGGGTCTTGGTGTCCAAAAGGTCGAAACATCTGTTGATATTCTGCTGCTTGTTGACGTCTGCCCGAGCAGGCTGATATATTGTTTATCAAAACATTCCACACAGCTTTTGTTTTCTCTTCATGACCTACTTTCCTAGACTAACTTATTTAAGAATGCAGCTAATTAATTAAATGACACACATAAATTTCCCCTAACAACGCATAGGAATGATGTCTTGTATTCTTTTTAAGTCTCAACTAAGGAGTACTGTTGCAAGAAAGAGTTTGTTTTGTTAAAAAAAAAAAAAAAAAAAAACATACAGTATATGCCCAAAACATTGTGGTAGAATGTGCTGTTGTCTGATCAAATCCAAATGGACTTTTTGCTGTATAAATCCATATGACGTTTGCCACAACAAAACAAAAAAATATTGCACATAACCAAAACTACATTATGGCCAGAGTGAAATATGGTGTAGACAGCATCATGCTTTTAGATTGCCCTTTGTTGGATAATACTGAGATTTCTCAGTGGATTAAATTATAACCAGTTTCAGATGATACTTCAGGTATCCATTAAAACACTAAAAAGAAGGTCATAAGAAAGTTTAGTGTGTACAGAATGTAGATCTGTATTCTGAACTGAACTCAAGAGCTGAATTAATTTGTGACTGTCATAAAGCACCCGTTAGATCAAATAAATAATTACAACAATTTTTGTGCAAATTAGCTCACATTTAAATTTACAGCTACAAATCAACTAAAAGCCACGCTCTCTCAGAACCAATATGGCAATGAGACATATAGCTAAAAACAGTCAGTCAGAACATCAAAAGATCAACACATCAACTTTCTGTCAGGTTGCATAGGTGAAGGGTTTTTCCTTGCATGGTCCACAGTGTGCATGTTTGACATTCTGAAGTATAATAAACAATGCATTAAATACAATGTTCTATGTTTTAAAATGTGTATTTAAATGATTGCATATAAACAATAATTTTTCATTACAGAACCTTTTGTATTTTCTTTTTTAGACAGGGAATTTTTTTGGCGAGGCAGAAGGAGCTGTAATGAATAAGTTGCTGCAGATGGGCTCTTTTAAACGGTAATCCATGTGCATATGCCTCTGTGTGTGTTTGCGTGCTCACTCATGGAAGTTCAAGCTCGAGTGTATCCTTTAGGATGAGTGAATGTATATGTGCACATACATGTGCAAAAAATCTAAAGGCAGGTTATAAAATGAGAACATTTCTCCTTTTGTGCTGACAGCTCTAAACATGGCTAGTGTTTAGACATTAAGAGCTAGACTCTGTCCCTGCTTGCAGAGGAATCCTCAAATAAGCGGTCAAACCAAATCTTTTTTTCCTGAAACAATTATAAAGAGAAATTACAATTCATAAAGTTCCACAGCATACACACATCCTCACATACAGATAGTAGTAATAGTTTGTTGACGTACCTACTATTCTTGTCAAAAAGCTTTATATTCTGGAAGACAGATATAGTGAGTTGTTGCAGCCCCTGGGATAGTTTCTTTTCTGTTCTTACACAGCAGAAATGCCCACGGGCAAAAATAAACACTCAATTGTAGTATTAAGCAATTGTAGAATGATGTGAATTTTTTTGAAATCTTTGCCTAGTTACAGAGCTGCGTGTAAATTAGCATTGCTCAAAGCTTACCAACAGTAAAAAGCCTGCAGCAGGGCAGTACACTCCACTCTATTCCCTTATGCACATGGGACAAGGATGAGGGGAGATTTCTCTATGTGCACAAAACTGCAAATCATTAAATAAGCACAAAACCTGACAGCTAAAAGTTTACAGACCCATCCATAAAAACAAAAGAGGCCTGCACGTGTTTTTTTGTTTTGTTTTTGTTTTCTGTGAATCCTTGAAGGTGGTTGATGATGGACTGTTTAAGATTGAGGATGGCATATGTTGAATGAATAACATGACTTTTTATTAGCATGATGAATAAGAGAGGCTTTGGATCTAAACAATGATAAATCCAAGCTCATGTCTGACAGTTTTTGTCTTGTTTAAAACAAAATTGAAATTTCAAAAATGCCCTACTTAAGTTTGACACAAACTGGCAGCTTACATTTTTTCACAGGCCAAAATCAATACTTTTGATTCAGGCACAAACTGGCTGTTATGTCTTTTGTGTAAGTTTTAAAAGCCATTCCAAACAAGTTATCACAAGAGATTTCTCAAAATGTTAATGATTCAATCATTGTGTGTAATTAAAGCAAGTATTGTGCAATAATATATGACAACAGTAGTCAAACTTCACGTTCATAGGTTCAAATCGGATTGGATAATATTAATGTAAGATTCTAAAACCGAAGCCCCAATTTAATGTTTGTTCAAATAGCCGTTGGTCCGTCTTTCTTGCGCCAATTCAAGGGGTAACTGGGTTTTATAAAGTGTTTGAGTGTTCAATCAACACTTCACCACAACAGATGCATCTTTAGAAAACTGTTTTATTCTACACATGCAGTCTTAAAACGTATTTATATGCCTGTGAATATTCTCATTCATCCAGGTCATGGTTATCTCAAGGAAATTTCAATCAAACGCAACTGGACTTGGTAATTTGTCCTGGAAGACGTTTCACCTCTTATCCAAGAGGCTTCATCAGTTCATGCTCGCCGCTGACCAGGCTGGGACTGGTCCAACTCTTGAACAAGAATCATTATGTCATTAGATCCTTTGTGCTCCATGTCTTAACGACGGTCGTTGGCGTGCCGCCTATTGGTGGAGGTTAGGTTTCGGCTTCATTAGTGCCCTATTGTGTTATAACGACAGTCGTTGGAGTCACAGTTGTTTCTGTTGTTCTGTAGAGGTTAAATAGCTGAGTCTCCACACCAGTTAGTTGGACCAGTCCCAGCCTGGTCAGCGGCGAGCATGAACTGATGAAGCCTCTTGGATAAGAGGTGAAACGTCTTCCAAGACAAATTACCAAGTCCAGTTGCGTTTGATTGAAATTTCCTTGAGATAACGTATTTATATGAAAATATATGTTACTCTGCTAAGGATTTTTTTGCACAGGGATTTGTTTGCTGAGTTTGTAGGCTAACGTTACCTTGTCTCCTCGGTTTTAATGTGACAAGTTGATAATTCAGCTCAAAGTGGATCTAGTTAATTGTGTGTGGACAAAATTTTACTAAAAAGAGTTATTGTCCTACCTCCATAACTAAGCACATAGCTTAGTATAATGCATTTATGAAAGACTAACATTATAGGACCCCTCCAATATGACTTCAGGATTCAGGGCTTCCCAGAGTAAACACATTCTTTAACCCAAAAAAGTGCCAGATAATATTATTAATGGAAGTCTTGACTGAAAATCACGGAATTATACATTCATGACATTTTACATGAACTTAGGTTATTAATCCATTCATGTGGTCTTACTTAGTACTTATTGGTTCTGGGCAACATTTTGGGGCTGTGTGTCATCAGTACTGTGACTGAGGTTTCAACATTGCCTAGGGCTGCAGATATATTGGACCCACTCAGTTGTCACACATGCTCAGACCACCATTCAACCACAGGTATTGCATGTGTAAAAACTCTCCCAAAGGCCATTAGAAAGAGTGTCCATTGTTCAGAGACGAGTTTGAAACCTTAGCAATAACCTCATCCAGAAGGAGTTAGATCTCATCCCCTCAGGGTCCACTAAGCCCTTAAAACCTGTGATATCCCTCCAATATCCCTCAAATTATCTACACATACAGACTTCTCTGAAATCACTTTGACAAACCTCTGAGGAAGCGCTCAGCTTTCACTTGCTTTCCTACTTCGATTCTTTTCACATCAATCATGTTTAATATTTGTAGGTAAAATACCAGTTATTGGAGAGGTGGGATCTTCTCTTCCACCTACCACAAAGCAGATTAAAAGTTCCCTCAGGCATGTAATTTAAGAGAGCATGTGTGAATCAAGATGTATACCTCCTTTTTTGGCATATTACTTAACAATACGCGATAGCTATGGAAAATGTTATCTGTACTTTGATTTTGGATGCTCTGTGTCACCATTCTGTTGTTTATTCTATCTCCATAGTGTCACACTGTATGACTACCAGGCTCTGTGCTGGGTCCATTCAGAGAACAGCGACAGTGGGCACATGCTGTTGGATGTGAGTACTGTTAAACCTCTGTGTTCTACCCATGTAATAAGGTAGATATATTATATATTACAATATTTCTTGCAAGTGTCCAATCTTTATTATCTGCCTTTTTTTCTAGCCTTACTTCGCTTTCTTCGCAGCTGTAAAGTGGATCCTGACTGAGCTTGTCATGTAAGAGTCCTTACGGAAGAATGTTTCTTGTCTTTTTATGGACTAATGCTATAAGCTCTGTGCACATATGTGGTTTCAGAAGACTTGTATTTAGGCCCCTCCACTCTGAGATTAGCTGTATGTTTGTGAGTATACTGCATATCTGCTGTGTGTTTGTTTATGGAGGCCTCCACATGTACGTTGATGTGATCCTCTGTGATCGTAGCCAGTAATGGCTACCTGATGTTTCCAGCACAAGTATTTCTGTGATGCCACATTGTGGTTGTGGTTTAGTCCTGCTGGGTGGTCTAACACTGGCACAGTGCATCATGAGAGGACTGAGTTGTCAGTACACATTTTTATTTTGTTCACAGTAGAGATAATTGAAGAGAAATGTCAAATATTTTTGATTTTTCGAAATAGGAGACACTGAAAATTTCACCTTATGACTGCAGGTGACAGGTTCTCGAGCCCCAACCCTGCATAGAATATAAATGTTTACTGATGGATGGATGGATGGGTGGGTGGATGGATGGATAGAGAATTTATGGTGTTTTTCACTTGTATGTGGATGGATAAATGGATTTAATGTCTGTGAATGGATGGATTTTCGGTGTTCATTAAGGTTAAAATTCAGGACCAATTTGAAGGAAACATTTTAAAGAAACCCCCCAAAAAACTATGATTGTCCTATCCACCTTCCTTTCTGTATGATTTATTTTGTTTTTTTCTAATTATTGAAAGAGTTTTTGCTGTCAAAGTTGTCCAAGAGGAAACTGGATAAATCAGCTTTTTTTTTTCTTTGGTAACAAGATCAAAATGGGAACATGTCAACCAGAACTTGTTCATCAATACTGATTAGTCATTTAAGAACTGATATTTTAGTCGGATTATTTTTATTTGCCATTTATATGATATAAAATCTCAATAGCTTTAAAGTTAAAAATAACACCCCATTTATCCATCTCTTTTAACTCTGTTTTGATACTGATGCACTTCCTGTCAATTATTCTTACAATACTTACTCTGCTACTTCACCAACTTAGCACTGAGGTTTGAATATAGCTCTACCTGCTCTAGCCCTAAACAAACAAGTGTCTTACCACAGCACACAGAGAAGATTGCATTATACAGTCAGACAGGAGAGTGCAGCAGCATACAATTTTTCTTTCATTGTGATTTAAACCATGAAGGGTGAGAAACCGTTTTTGTTTTGTTCGAAAAACACTGGTTTGTTCAATCAACAGAAGAATATTTACATCCTACAGCATGGTTTGATAAGGTTATTCATAACAAAGTAGTTTATAATTTTTAATACTTTTCCAGCACAAATTGTGGCCAGACAGCATGATGTGGTCCTGACTGACAAATAGCAGACGGTAAAACACCAATGAGTACTGGGGAATTTAGTTATGTGTTTAAGATTTATTTAAAATGCCATGATTGGTTCTAGGATCTGATTCTTGGAATTCAACATGTCTAGTTTAATATTTCACCAAACAGCCTAATAACAGTAGCTAAATCAACAAATACTATGTATAGCTTCATGTACTGTGAGAAATGTGTTAATTTTCTACAATTAAATAAAACCTGCAGCACCTTGGTCAGAGTCCTAGTTCATGATTTATGCCAAGACTTGTTCCATTCTAGAGGCAGTTTACACAACGTTTTTCAGCAAAACCTTTGTTTTGCTGAAAAAGCTGTGATTAGCGCTGTAATTTACAAGACAATGGGGTGACGGGGGGTCAAAAATGCAATCTTTCAAAAATAGGTTCTAAAATATTTCTTATTAAGCGTTCTTACTTTTCTGTGGTCTTGCAAAACAGGAAGTAGGGGCAATAACATGAAAATGAATGGAGCTTTTTAACACCTTATCCAATATGTGCAGAATATTACAGGGTATGTTTCTTCTCTGTCGTTTTCATATAGATTCCTGGTTGAATTTAACTTGTACAGTTGGTGGAACTCTGATCTCATGGCTAAAGGTAAGAGTGGGCTTGTTCTAAATGATCCACACCCAAACACATGCATACAAAAACAGTTGTATCACTATGATTTTTTATGTATAATACTCTTTCATATAGTTAATAATTACAATGATCAAATCAAACTTTATTTATAAAGCGCTTTTCAAATGCAGCTTCTCAATGTGCTTTACAGATTTTAAAATAACCCCACAACCCCCCTTCAAAAATCAAAAACAAAAATGATTACAACTACCATCAGCCAAGCACACACACACTTAAAAGCTACAAAAACAGCGGGCTGAGCACAGATTAGTACATTGAAGTTAATTATTTTAATTATAAAATTAATTATTTTAATTATAAAAGAAGTTTGTCCTAATAAAGATTTCTCATACATATGTATATCAAGTGGAGTATTATAGCAAAGCTGTAATGCTCTGCTTGGGAAAGTAAATCTGTTGGGCTTGTACTTGGTACTCAGACACCAATTCTGAGTAGCAAACTGCTAGACAGGACACGTTAAAGAAAATAAAAGAAATATAATAAAATAAATAAATTTCATTTCATGAAAACATTTTAACTTTTAATGATTTAAAGTAAGTTTCTTTCTGGATGGATGGATGGGTTGATGGATGGAGAACAAATATGTTCAGTATACCAAGTTAACTATTTTTTGTGAAAAAAATTCTAACTGGAAATAATAGAATGAAACAGGGTACTTAACTGGTAAACAGATATTTCAAGAGCTAATTTTAAATTTATTTGGGTACTTTGAGTTTTACATATTCAAGCTCTGAGATGTTAGTCTTTGCTCCAGTTCAGACCCTTAGCTCAGCTAAGCAGAAAGTACTATTGCACAGGTCATATTAAAACAGAAGAAAAAAAAAAAAAAAACGTTTCAAACAGCTGCACAATGATCACAAAATTTGCTTCCCTAGTCCTTGCAATGGAGAGACAATGCTCATTCCTTTAAAAACTGAAAGGTTTGTTAATAGTATTGTATCTTTTATTATCCTTAGATCTATTTACCTTTTTTGTTTATTTAATTTAATGTCTTGTGTGAAGAACTTTGTGATTTTTATTTGAGAGGTGTGCCGAATAAATGTATAGCCATATATATTTTACCATGATGTGATCAAACAAAACCTATGTGTTCAAGTTCAAGTAAAAGAAACTGCTTGAATTTCATCCTTCTCTCCTTGCCTTCACCAACTCCCCATTTGAACTTGGCCTTCCCTATTAAGTACCCTGAAAAATTTTTAACATGAAAATAGTGGAAACAAATAAACCCAAGAGAAGTTAATATCTCATTCATAATGGCACCTTATGGGATACTAAATATTGATTTTGGCGAGAAATTATATATGTTTTATTAAATGAAAAGTATGTCCCTTTTTATTATTTTCTAGCATATGTCTTTGCTTTAACTTTTTTTCTCATTTTCTTCCTTGAACACATGCACAGTCTCATATTTTAATTGACAAACAGTAAATGCTGTAATTCTTCTTGTTTTATGGAGTGTTGAATACCATTTCCCTGTCTGGAAAACTCTAAGCAGAATCACAGTTTTATATTAATTGGAGCCAAAACTAATAAAGTATCTTGTGAAAGTGAGAGAGGGACAAAGAAAGAACCCCAAAATGAAAATTCTTTGAAATGCTTTGCTTGCACATTTTAATCCTGGATGAAGAGAAGCTGGGCATCGCCACCCACAAAGCATTTGAGACAATTTCACAGTTGGCTAGCCTCAGGTCTTAGCAGCACTTTCTGTATCTTTTTACAACAAAGACACCAATGCTTGTGACATTGGGCTGTAACACAACAACCTAGAAAAGCTGTAACCAGATCTACACAGCTTCACAAACTGAGCTAATCCCATGTATGGTTTTAATGTGATACACACACACAACAGGCCACAACGCTGCACTGCTGACTCGCTGTAATTAAACCACTCTATTCTAATCATACATATAATCCACCATCTTTAGAAATCTCTGACATAAAGATGAGAAAAGCTCTGTGGTTAAGCTGGGCATTAAATATGTTTTCTTGCATTAAATAAATTAGTTTGCTCTTGGAAATTGTGACCAGCCAACTCGTAGAATTGTCTCAAACCTCTGGGTGGCACTAGTGTTCAAGCAATCTTTGGGGAGAATGAATAGCCCAAATTGACACTTGAAAAATGAAGAGTTGTTCTTCTACACAAATACTATTTTCTTTAATTTTGGCATTTTTGGAGGGATATGGCATGTTAAGATATTTGCCCAAAATACTCTTTAATAACTTTATATGTCTTTTTTTTTTACATTAATAGCTTAAGTCCCTAATTCTGTCTTTTAAGTTTCCTTCAAACTTTAACTTAGTGGTTTGTTACCTTTCTTCTTTACTATTCCTTTCATTCTTTATAGTCTAATTTTTCATTTTCAACTCTGTCTCTCTCTTTCCACTTTTATTATTTCCTGCCTGCTTTAGCTCAAAGGGCAGGTCCACATATGCAGGTGCCATGTGACACAGAGTATCCTGCCTTCATCTCAGAAAGAACAATCAAAGAGAACATGGGCAACATTGACTGTGACGGTTGCATCAAGTAAGAGACACTCGAAAGTGTGAAAAACAATTACCAGCAACAACCTAAAGATCCTTCTTGAATAATGTGCTTTTCACATTTGTGTGTTATAAAATAATCTAACTGGGGAACAAAGACATATACACCAACAAACAGGAAGAGAAAAAGTTTAAGTTGATTTGTTATCTGTTGAAAATACGTTTATCTAACCAATCCATCAGCGCACACACAAACCTCCAACTCTGTCCTCCAGTAGTTTGAAATACTAGGCATTTAGGGATGGGAGAGAGGGGTTGAAAAAAAATGCTTCCTTTTAAAAATGGGAAAATGAGTGTGGTCCCCATTAACAATTTGGGATTTTCTGTCAGGCAATTGTGGGGTGTTCTCTGGATCCCTCCGATGGGCCCTTCATTGCTCCCAGCTGTGAAACTCCCAACGAGCTCAGAAATCTGTTTTTGTGTGCTAGTGTTTGTATGCATGTGTGTGTTTTCCTTGTGTGTCTGCTGCCTATGGATCCCCTGAAGGTCGGCAGGGTAACCACTGACGTTGGTGCCATGTCTAAAATGCGGTTGAGGATCCAGTCATAGCGCAAAACACACATACAGCAGCACCTACTCCGGCTCTCTCACACCAGTTCAGATATACATGACAGGGCTGTTCCTATCCAATGATGACACCGTGAAGAGATGTTCGCTCTTACAAACATATCTTCTGTAAATAATTTTTCTACTTGATCTGATACAATGAGCCTTATTATAAGAAATTATTTTATATTTAATGTAAATATATTTTTATACCATATATTTGTAACTAAGAGTATTTGTGATAAACATCTGTTTTATGTTTATGCTGACTGAGACCTTCTACATATGTTTATTGAAACATGTGTGCTTACTTTATGTGTGCTGTAAGAAATATACCTCAAGCTCTTCCCTGTTGAACTTCTCTTTCTGTATTTTGACTCACTTTGTGCATGTCTGTCATTATTTATACCTCTCTATTACTAAAGATTATAAATTAGGCTAAATGAATCAATTTAATTTTTATTTTTGGTATTTGGTGCTTTTTTAGCTTTTCACAATGAATAGATCCAATGCATAGTATGTTTTTCTAGCTGGAGCATCCCTTTACCTTAAAGACTTTTCAGACACAAGTATGTCTTTTTTTCAAACGCATTTACTGCAGTATCCAGCAGCAATTATTGACCTTGATCATTTTTACTCATCGGAGAAGCACATACTATTGTATAACGCAAATTAAAAAGAAAAATGTATGAGCGTCCTTCTTGCATCTTAAGTGCATGACGCAGTCCCTCTGGAGGGGTACTCCACAGCCAACCTTGGAGATGCAAACCAAACATGTAACGCTACACTATTCTCTCACAAGATCAATGAATGCTGTTGAAGACTCGCAGGTGTTTTTTTTATATTTTTTATAAGGTCAATACTACTGTCTGCTGGGGGTAGTAGAGCATTTTGTGCACCATAAGAAAGTATCACAACTGGTTTCAGATGATAGTGTCTACATCTGTCTATTTTTACTAATATCTGATCAGTATCTTTTAGGTTTTCATATTTATGCTGAATTGCATTTTTTTTTAATTCCCAGTTAGGCGTTTTTTGGAAGTAGTGAGGGTTTGTTTGGTTGTGTGAGGCCACTGACTGTTTGTTTCTCTAAGGCTAGCTATTTTCACTCCTAATACGTTAGAAGTCAACAGTATAAAATATGTTCAAATTGTGTCATACAAGTGCCATACACTAATATGATACGAGAACATCTCAGCATAAAAGATGCATCTTAGTTTTTTCTCCTCCTCTTTTTCTGTCTTGTTGATTCTATTCTATTCTATTTTAATCTCTTTCATCAATATAACTTGGTAATCGTATATAATCATCAGGAGTATAAATATCAAATGTAAGCCATGGAAAACATGCAGTTATGGTCATAATTGTGCTATGAAGCTATTAAATCCACAGCACATATAAACTTTGTCCAATTGGAGGTGCAGCCAAATTTTAACACAGAAGGATTTTTTCTTATAATGGGTAATACATTGCCACTAATCTTAAAATACAGATTCAAACATAAGCAAAAACATATTACAATATTTTAATGTCTTTCACCACAAAGTGAGTTATTATGCTATCAGGAATTTAAGGAGGACACAGACTGTCACTGTCATTGTACTTTTGCCCGTTTGTTTTTTCCTGTTCACAGTACGTAGGCATCTTTTTTTTCTGCTTTCTGCAACCATGTCACCATTCTCTCTTTCATCCTATCCTCTCAGAAAAAATAAAATAAAAATGTTGCAAGACCTGTCCTTAGGTTACAGAGATGAAAGTCAGCTGTTTTTCTATGCTTATGAAATAGTTTGTCCTAATGGTTTATTGCTGGGTATCTGTGTGTATTTGAGACGTTCTCCGATGAGTCTATGAGGTATCTATGCTTTCACACAGGATGTGGTGCATACTTTCCTAACACTGGGCACTTTCAAGTCCAGCAGCTGTGCAGTGTCATGATATGTTTATGATTTTTTTTTTTTCCCCAAGAAAGGTTGTTCTGCTTTTTTTCTTTGGTCAGAACTTGACCAGTCTGGCATTGCACTGGGGTGTGAGCGGCATATTCAAAACTTTGCCAATTCTGAAAAACTCAGATCTAAATTGGTCAATGTGCTTGGATCGTTATGTTGGATACTGTTGGTCACAGTGAGCTATTTGTATATAATGCAGCTGATTAGTACCATAAGGTTTGGAGACTTTCAAGGGTAAGATTAGATTAATAATGCTGTTAAATCAGGAAAGGAAATATTGCTGCAGATATTAGGTCATCTTTAGTCTGTCAGCAGTTGGACTATGCAGATACTATTCTAATATCTGATAATCAAATTAAATATTTGACAATCAAAGCCAAGTAAAAGACAGAGAAAAGAAGAGATCCAAAAAAAAAAACATATAAAAAATATAATCTTTACGAGTTCTCTTCTTCATAAAACTCTTCCATGGAAATAAATCACTGAGCAGGAGGCCTGATCTCCCAGGCCAGTAAAACACAGACGTGGGAAGAAATAAGCTCCAAAGTGTGGTTCACATTTGTCTCCTGATGGAGTGTGTTATATTCAGCAACACTTCATTGATGCTCACCTTGGACTGGACGAAGCAAAGAGTTAGTGAGACAGAAAATGCATGTGTGTCATCAGTCATATCTGGAGGAGTTTGTGTGTGTCTCTGAGTTTATTCCTGCCTCACAGTGAAATATTTATCTCCTTGTAATGTATTCTGTAGAGTCTTTCCAGTGCAGTTTATACAATGTATGAAGATAAGTCAAACATGAGCACAAGTACCATTCTGGAACTTACTTTCTAACTCATCTATCTTGATTACCAATTGTTCACCAAATTCCTTCTCCCTACAAGTTTTCTGATTTTTAATTGTTTTCCTTCTGGTTTTCTGCTTTTTATTGGCAGGTCATTTGTGATTCAGCAGATCCCCAGCAGTAACCTTTTTATGGTGGTGGTGGACAACAAGTGTGACTGCAGCCAGTTTGGACCCATTACCATGGACCCCATAGAAATTATGTATATCCTTCAATTATTTCAGGGTTTTTGGTAGAGATGCCCAGAAGTAAGGACAGGGTAATATGTCTTAAAAATTTAATCGGAGATTAAAATAACCCTTGGTTTCCGCCTGTGTTTTCTTAAGAAAAAATTGCAAATGATGAAACATATTTTTATAGTTTGGCTTAAGTTCATCTAAAAACTATGTGAATTTGAAGTATATTTTTAAGGATTTAGTTAACAACTGTTAGTCCCTGTATTCAAGTTGTCCACTTTTTGAAGTACAATATTGTACACTAGGATTAGGTTTGAAGGCTGTATTTATCATTACTCTGAGCCACAGAATTTGTCATAAATTATGCCTGTTCTAAACAATACAAAGATCCTATAGTTATACCTTAAAATAAGGGGAAAAAAATGAAAATTGTTAATCGGTAAGAAAAGTTATAAAAGTATGGCTTTAATGATTGAGGATAAAAATAGTCTTTGAAGGGTAAAAGATCTAAAGCAGAGACCTGCAGTACAGCAGTTTACAAGAAAGTCCTCAAAATGCTTTGTGAGTCAGTCTGCACTAAGTTCTGGTAAAAACTTGATCAATATGTGATATGGTTGCTGATACAGAGAAAAGCTGCAAATAAACTTTGGTCTCTAACCACAAAAAAGTGCTATATTTTTCAGCACTGTGCATTTCTTTTAAAATATATATTAGCTATAAAAATAACCTCTATTCACTGCAGTACAGGTGAAACTTGAAAAATTAGAATGTCATGCAACAGTTTATTTATTTCAGTGATTCGACCTAAAAGGTGAAACTGATATATGATATAGACTCATTAGATGTGAAGCGATGTATTTCAAGCCTTTTTTGTTATAATCTTTATGATTATGGCTTACGTTTCATAAAAATCCTATATTCAACATGTGATGATTGTGTAAAGTTTCAATATTTTAGGCTCAAATTGTCACCGTCTCTTTAGCTAAATAATCCAAAACACCTTCAAAGGATTCCTGAGACTTAAAATGGTCTCTGTCTGGTTCAGTAATGATCATAATCATGGGGAAGACTGTTGAACTGACAGTTGTGCAGAAAACTATCATTGACACCCTCCACAGTGAGGGAAAGCCTCAAAAGGTAATTGCAACAAATTTGGATGTTCCCAAAGTGCTGTATTAAATTTCCCATATTTTGACTATTTTTCCACTATGTAAATTAAGTCTATGAGTTCCAGAAAACATGTTTCTCAAGTTGTTTGCTGGAAATAGTTTGTAGGAAACGATTGTTACCAACCTCTACCTCCCTCTGTTTCAGCCCTTTTCAGATTGTGCTGTTTCTGCTGCCCATTATATATTACTTGAGCTGCTGATAACTAAGCCACAATGGAAGTTTCTAGAATATTTGCTCATGCTCCACTCATTTACTGTTACAACTACATGTGAAAGTTATGGACATGGCTGCAGTGGCTCAACTATACAAAAAAAACAACAAAAAAAACATACATGTTTGAACCAAAATCTTAACAGAGAATTCAGCAGGATACTTCTGAACGGTTATTGAAAAAAATATTTTAAGTTAAAAAAACATATTTAACTGCTTACCTGGCACTCCAATATCTTCCTCCAAATAAGGTTTGATCTCTTCCTGAGACTTGAATGCTGAAGCCTTCCAGCTCAATCTAGCACGATGGAGACCCCGCTCTTTGAGCTCCGTTTGGCGGCACATCTTCTGTCCTCTGCCCGGAGTTTGAGTAGTTCCGTTCAGCGGTACATCTCCCATCTTCTCCCTGGAGTTTCAGTAACTTCTTTCGGTGGTACGTCTCCCGTCTTCTTCCCGTAGTTTGAGTTGCTTCGTTTGGCAGCCTGTTTCCCGTCTTCCCCGCCCTTACCGCCAGCATCTTACCATCAAAAATAAATTCAAGCCATGCCGCTCTTCTGTCCTCTTCAACTGTGACCCGATGAAGTGTTTTGAGCTCTTTTGATGAGCCAAACTCTGTGCTTTCAAATCAGTAACTGCTGTTTACTGCTGTACCTAGTGGGTGGAGAACGCGCTCTGAAGGGGTGTGAATATTCCAATGTTTCGGCTGGTGACGTAGAAAGCCGTGCAGATTTTGAATGGCTCACTCAGAGACTAACGGCAGGATGAATTCAAAAACCCCTATCTCACTCAAAACAGCATGGATATTTTTTTTCAACTTTGTATGGATTTTTTTTTTTCCAGCACATTAATAAACAGTTGCGTGGAAGAAAAATGTGCAAAAGCAGGGATGATTGCAGTCTAGAGATAATTTTTAGGAAAAACACTTTCAAAAGTGTTGGGAACCTTCATAAGGAGTGGACTGAGGCTGGATTTAGCACATTAAAAGCCATCACACAGACAAATCCTGGACATGTGTTTCAAATGTTGTATACCTATTGTCAAGCTGCTCCTTAAAACCTTATGTGAGTGGTCCAAGTCTTCTTTTCTCATAAGAACAAATTTTGCATTTCATTTGGGAACCATGGTCCCACAGTCTGGAGGAAGAATGGAGAGGCACACGATCCAAGAAGGTTAAAGTCCAGTGTGAAGTTTCCACAGTGTTTGTTGATTTGGGGAGCCATTTCAGCTGCTGGTGTTGGTCAACTGGGCTTTATTAAGACCGAAATCAACACAGCCATCTACCAGAACATTTTGGAGCACATGATTTCTTCCAGAGACGAGCTTTGAGGAGATGCTGACTTCATTTTCCAGCAGGACTTTGCACCTGCCCACACTGCCAAAAGTACCAAAACCTGGTTCAAAGATGTGATTACAGTACTTGACTACCCTGACAAGAAACCTAAAGAAAATCTATGGATCATTTCCAGAAAGATGAGAGACATGAGACAGGACAATGCAGAAGAGATGAAGGCTGCCATTGAAACATCCTGGTCTTCCATAACACCTCAGCAGAGCCACTGGCTGATAGCATCCATGCCATGCCACATTAAGGCACTAATTGATGCAAAAGAGACCTAAAAGAAAGTCCTGAGTGCATATGCATGATTACACTTTTTGGAGGTCTGACATGTCTATATTTCATGTCCTTGTTTTATTACTTTCATCTAACAATCTAATTTTCTGAGATTTTAAATTTGGGGTTTTCATAAGCTGTTAGTCATAATCATCAAAATTATAAGAAATAAAGGCTTGAATTATCTCACTTGGCATGTAACGAGTCTACATCATACTAGGGGTGCAACGGTACAGGTAGCCCACGGTACGGTCTGTACCCCTGTACTTGGGCCACGCTCCATGGTACATTTCGGTACATGTTTTGTGCAGAAAGAGACTGCTTTTTTTAATCCCAAAACATATATTCCATTTTTTTTGGGTACAGGTGTCGGCGGGTGAAAGCAGTGAGAATACAACTTAAACGAGCTGTTTGTCTCTCTGGGATTATGGTTCACACACAGGGCTGCAGTAACAGAATGTTTTCTGTATTTTACCGGTTCTTTAAACGAGAGCGCATCTGACTACACTGACACAGGTGGCGGATAAATATTCTTTGTCTGCCCGCTGCTCAAAGGGCATTTGTGTGTGCATCAATGAATGGAGCGCAACACATCTCCTCTTTGCTTCGCGCTCCGGTGCACCGGAGATGAACACAGGACAACCCGGCGCCCCTGAATACTGGAGCCCACCCGGTCAGAAAGTGCTCAAGTCGGGGAAGTTTGAGCAGCGCCTCACACGAGGGCTGATTTCCGAAAAAAGCGCAACCGACCCGTGTACATTTTCTCGCTCCTCACGGTGCTCCGTGATGCGCGCATTATGGAGAGGAGGTCGTGTCTCTATGCCAACCAGCTGCTGGAGCGGGGAACAGCGAGCTTGTTGTTACACCTGTGTCTGGGAGTACGGCGCAGTTTGGTAACTTCGGGCTGACGGTAACTAATTACCAGCACAAAATAAATGGCAGTACCGAAGTCCCGCGGTACAGGAGGACGGATTGTCCCGTGCAGGGCGTACCTAACGGTCCGGTACTTTACCCTGTCCCGTTGCATCCCTACATCATACTGTATATTTTCATTTAAGTGGAATTACAGAAAAAAATTAACTTATGCACAATATTCTAAATTTTCGAGTTTCACCTGTATAATATGTTCTGTTCTGCTGTTTAGCCATAATACAAAGTGTTTTATACAGTGCTGGATGTTTAGAAGAAAAGGTTATTAGGTTTGCTTGGGGGATTTTTGGAAATCAAAATTAGAAAAGTACATAATGCAATTATATTTATCCTCCTGAGCCAATACTTTGTGACATCAAGTTTTTGGGAGTTTACCTCTACCACCCCTTCACATCTAAAGAATGAAATCTTTGCTGATTTTTCACTTATATTATTCCAACCTCAACCAGATCTTTTAACCACAATATTCAAATCTTTCCACATATTTGGAATTGAATTACTTTGACTGAGTTGTTCTACAGTATCATGTCTTTTGCAGCATCAAACATGTTTTCTTCCAGGTTGGCCCTTCATAAAGCTCTATCCATCGTTGCATCCCCTCTCACCAGCTTCCCTGTTCATACTGAAGGCAAACAACCCCACACCATGATTCTTCCACCACCTTGTGGCAGTTTGGTCATGGTGTGTTCAGGGCAATAGTAGAAACCCCCCCCCCCCCCCCCCCCCCCCCCCAATTCATAGTGTTTTTCACTAATATGCCAAAAAGTTAGATATTTGTCTCTGACAATAGCACTTCCTTCCACATGTTTATTGTGTTAGCTACAAGCTAGCAAGCACACCAATCTATAAACAAACCTTAAGTGGGACTTTTCATGGATTTATGTTTCATCAGTTACTCTCCACTCTTCCATAAAGGACAGAGCGTGGAGTTCACAACTAAGAGATGTCTTCTCTACTGATTCTTCAACGAGAACTGTAGATGTCAACAGGACTGTGTTTTCTTATTAGGTGGGTAATAAGACCAAGTCATTTATTTAGGGATAACAGAGTAAATGGGGCATGATATGAAGGCAGTGCACACTTTTCAGATTTTTATTTGTAAATTTAGATATTTTCAATGGGGGGCTGGGGGTGGAGTATTTTGTCAGCACCCATTTGTGCAAGTTTCCCCACTTAAAAAGATGAGAGAAGAATTTAATTGTCCTCAAAGGTATACCTCAACTATGAGATAAACAAATGAGAAGGAAACCATTCAGAAAATCACGTTCTGATTTTTAAATAATGGATTAGCAAAATATGGTGGAAAATAAGTATTTGGTCACCCCAAACAAGCAATATTTCAGGCTCTCACAGACTTCTTACTTCTTCTGTAAGAGCCTCCTCTTTCCTCTACTCTTTACCTGTATTAATGAAACCTACTTGAACTCGTTATCGTTATAAAAGGCACCTGTCCACAACTTCAGTCACTCCAAACTCCACCATGGCCAAGACCACAGAGCTGTCAAAGGATAGCAGAAACAAAATTGCAGCTCTGCACCAGGCTGGGAAGAGTGAATCTGCCATAGTCAAGCAGCTTTGTGTGAAGAAGTCAACTATCAGAGCAATTGTTATAAAATAGAAGACATACAAATCCACTGACAATCTCCCTTAATCTGAGTATACCAAAGATCTACACTGTGGGGTCAAAATGATCACAAGAACAGTGTGGAACATTCCCAGAACCACCCCTGCAGAGAGCTCTGACCAAAGTCACAAAAGCTACCATCAGTACCCATCACACTACACTGCCAGGGACTCAAATCCTGTAGTGCCAGCCGTGTCCCCCTGCTTAGGCAAGTACATGTCCAGAGGATTGGGAGAATGTCATATGGTCAGATAAAACCAAACAAAATACATCTTTTGGTAAAAAAAAAAAAATTGCGTATGAGTTACATCGAAAGAATACCACACCTTCTGTGAAGCATGGAGGCAGAAACATTATGCTTTGGGGTTGTTTTTCTGCAAAGGGACCAGGACAACTGATCCGTGTAAAGGAAAGAATTGTTGGGGAAATTACCAATAATGTAGTTATCTGGCTATTAATAGTCAAAGGACTGCTTATGGCACTCAATAACATAATTTATGGAAAATTATTATTATTCGGGGCACCACCTTTATCAGGAACTATTTTAATAGCCAACGTATCTATATCCGTCTCATAATCTGAAGGAATGTATTCTTTACCGCTCATTGACCATAAGCTTTGCAATATTTGTGTGTTGAATCAAGAACGACAACAATTACTTACCAAAAATACAAGATTTATTTACAGGAAAAACCTCCTTCCATCAGGAAGGGCATTAAAGATGAAACATGGCATGGTCTTTCAGAATGACACACCGCCTGGGTAACAAAGGAGTTGCTTCATAAGAAGCATGTAAAGGTCCTGGAGTGGCCTAGCCAGCCTCAAGATCTCAACCTAAAAGAATATCTTTAGAGGAAGTTGAAAGTCTGTATTGTCCAGCGACAACCCCAAAACATCACTGCTCTGTAGGAAATCTGCATGGAGGGGTGAGCCAAAATACCAGCAAAAGGGTGTAAAAACCTTGTGAAGACTTACAGAAAATGTTTGACATCTGTCATTGTCAGCAAAGGGCATATGACAACGTTTTAAAGATTGGATATGGAGCATCAGCATGATAGTGAAATCTAGTTTATCTAGGTTGTAGTTACAACAGTAAAAACCTCATTCCAGCTGTTGGGTTGCCTAGTTTACTGCCGGTATGCCCAGTGACCAGGCTGAACTGTCCAGTGAGGAATGTATTTTAGAGGAATTTAACTGACAGTTAACATTACCAAAGTTAGAAAGTGAGTTAGCTTACCGATTCAGAAGAAAAAGTTGCACTTTCCCCGTGTGTTTGATGCTATGGAAATGTTTTTTGTGAGTCCATCTAGTGTAGGCTTCACCTAAAACTTATCTAGTTTCTGTTCTTCTAAACTACTGTAGTTTCTGTTCTTCTCTGGCCACTCCTCTCCTGAGATGGATACAAATATCTCCGGGTCTCTGAAGCAGCTATTTGACTTGCTGGCTCAATCATTTTTTTCTAGTGTAAGTCTTAGCTGTGCCGACCATATATATGGAACATAGAGAGCGTATATGTCAGCCCGCAATGACTACTAGCTGGTAGATGTAAAGATAACATAATTGTCGTGCCCATTTTAAATGTACATTTTATAATATGTTAATTCAATATAATTTTTTAAGGAAATTTACTTTCATTCTGCACCCCTCTAAAAGCCCCGTAGATGTATTTTTTTATGTAGCTTTTTATGAAAATGTCCCGTAATCAACCTTTAATTTTGTTTATTGACCAATACTTATTTTCCACAATAATTTCCTAATACATTATTTAAAAATCAGACCTTGTGGTTTTATGAATTATTCTTTTTCATTTTGTGTCTCATATTTGAGGTATACCTATGGTGTACATCACAGGCCTCTCTCATCTTTTTTAACTGTGAGAACTTGCACAATTGGTGGCTGACTAAATACCCCAATATGCATCTTTTTTTCCCCACTTCATAATTATGGTCCACTGTGTATTATTCTGTTGCATAAAAACCCAAAAGCATACAGTAGAATTTGTGTTTTTGGAAAAAACACACAAAGTGTATAGTGCACACTTTGAATTTTTTTATCTTAACTTCAATTGCACATAATGAATCACTCAAGTGTGAGAGACTGAAGATGCAAAAAGACAGGAGGCGTCCAGATACCTGTCACCCTTTTCATCCAGAGGTATTTGTTACTCACAAGTAGGATACTTTTTGCCACCACACCTTCACTGGATTTATTTCTCATATATATTTTCCTGCATCTGTAGGAGAACTCAATGGAGTGTGGAGGAACTGGGAGTCTCACCACATCTGTCAGTGCAACACTGTTTTTAGCGCTCATGGGATTCTTCCTTAGGTGACCAAAGCTGGTCCTGACTCATCATCCAGAACTTGACCTGGTTTGGCTTGGCTCAGCACTATAAAGAATTGCAATGATGCCACAGAAAAACAACATTTCTGTTCTGTATGAAACTGTGCTCTGTTCAAACCCATCACCTACATAATCCCCAGCCCCGAGCTATCAAACTTCAGGGTCATGCAATAATGAAATGACTGTTAAATGGATAAGAACAAATCTGCTCAGTAATGACAATTGCAATCCTTTACAAGTATCACATGAGCTGCACAACCACCTATGAGTCATATGAGAATGTGGTAGAAATTCAGATAGCATACACTGCAAAATATACATTGAATGTGTTTTTTGAAATCCAGAGCCCTTACTGTATCATGAAAACAGGATTTGATGTTGTCCCCCACCAATAGATGAAAAAAACAGGGACAAGAACAGGTTTTATAGTGAAAATTTGACCGTAGAACAAGACCCAGACAAATTTCAGAAGGGGCTTGCCAATGGTGGGGGTGCTAAACATGATGAGAATTTCCAGCATTTGTGTTTACTTTCTGTGTTTCAGGCAGTTTTATCTCCTCTGCAACCTGTATTTTTAACTTCAGATTATAGCAATGTTGAGAGGATAAATATTCAGGGTAGAGAGGGATAGGACACAATATTAGCAGCTTAAAAACCTGAGTCACCTAGGGCTAAACCCACTGACAGTGATACCAAAATGTTCATCCCTTCAGGTAGTAACTAAGGGCTGGGGTCTGTAGCTGGGCTTGGAACTGGGCATTACAGCCACGAAACACCCACATGGAGAGAGATGGATGCACTTTTCCCATGCCTACTTTGACTTTAAATGGACATTTTTGATTCGAAAGATTAAACAAAATATTCTGAAGATGTTACATGTGGCTGGGATTGTTATATGATGTTTGTCTCATTTTCTTTTTTTCCACAATGAGAAAAAATCTGTTATAATATATAATGTATATGGAAGAGAAAGAAAAACGTTAATTTATAGTTCGCAAGTGGTACCCATAAACTGTGACTCAGAGATTCTCTGATGTGAGTCGTTGTAATAATTAAGCTTTGCCTTATGAAAATATATTGTTCCTGTTTGTGTACTTTTGAAATAAAATATTGTTTAAAATGTATACTTTTGTTGAATATTAAGTTATTTAAAGACCTTTTAGAAGTTGCTGTTTGGAAAGATATAAACCTAAAGTTTCAATCCACACTGATTGCTCTTTTGTTCTACACTTAAGCCACATAAAGACAGCATCTTCTCTCAAGCAGAAATATGGCAAGCATGTGTGTTGTGCATTTGCTGTTTCCCCTTTCTGTCATTCATGTGAACTGCTGCCCCAGATGAATCCCCCACCCAGCCATTGAGAGACAATAAAGATCAAGACCAGCTACAACACACATCTGTATCCATTTAGTGATAGACACATCATCTGTCATCATAGGGCCACTCACATTGTGTGCAACAAAGTAATATATAGTTTGCACTGTTGTTGAAGTAAAATAATAATAAAAAAAGACAGCTAAGTTTTCTTGAGATCCTGTCAGTGCCAGGCAGAAGAAGCTCTGTGGTGTCCATGTCAGCACAAGGGTCCTTGTGGTCAACAGCTGGCCATGCCTAATATCCTTCTCTTTCCACACAACTCAACACTTTAGTTCTACACACACCCTTCACCTGCACTAAAAAAGTATCTTGGAATAAATTATTTTCTCTGCTGTTTATTTGTTTGTTTTTTCCATACAGCTTTGTCACTGCAATTATTCCCAGTTTCCCTTTTCTCCATGTGTTTAGGTTGACTTGCTTGTCATTTGTCACTGGAATAATGGGCTGGAGCTGTTTTTGGTTGACACCCATCCAATCAGGTCTGTGATTCCTTCCGCTCTCAGATGAGTTATGAGAGAGTGGGTGCAGTGTGTGCATAAAAAGTTGCCTTGGGAAAAGCAGTCATCTTTCTGTGGAGCTGTCACACCCTATTACCACTGTCCTTTGTTCCTGTGAGTGATAAATGCTAATTTATGTTTTGTGTAAGCTCCTTTGCATTGATGAGGACTGGGCACTTGGATGCTAATAGACCTCCAAATCCAGACAGAATTCATAAAGACTTTAATTTCAAAAACTGTCCACAGACTTTTAAAGTTAAAGCTCATTTGAGAAACACTGAAAGAGTCAATAGAACCATATAGTTTTAGGGACCATTGATGAAACAAAAATAATTAAATTTACAAAGGTGAAACAAGATATATTTAAATGGTTAATAGACTGGACTTATATAGAGTTTTTCATCTCATTCTGACCACTTTACACTGGACCTACATTCACCCATTCAAACTAACAGTCATACACCAATACAGAGCTCAGTAGGCAATTTGGGTTTAAGTGCCATGTCCAGGGGCATATTTACACTTGACAGGATATGACCCTCCAATTGCAAGACAACTACTCTGCCTACTGAGTCACAGTCTTGTATCCAAAGCACATGAACTGGAAATATTTGTAGTTACAGCTTGGTAGTGCTGGGCTAGCTCCGCTTTTGCTTTCAGAAGTGCCTTAATTCCTCACGGTACAGCCTTAACTAAACCTTCATCAAAAAACATTGGTCTCTATTGACATCATAGCATCATGCATTGCTGTAGATTTATCAGCTGCACACCCATAACACAACTCTTCTGCTCCACCACATCCCAGTTCTGGAAACAGTGGAGGCCCCTGAGCGCAGTGAACTTCAGATGTTCTGGTAAAGTCAATAAACTAAAACAACATTAATGCCACTTCTTCAATAAAATTGAATTAATTAGTTATTTATTTTAAGTAGCTGGGTGCATTTCTCTCTTGAGTCTAAAAATAACTTATTTCCAATTCATATAATCACTGTTGTACTCACCAACATTATGACTTCACAGGTTTTTATGATATCACCAGTCCTATGGGGCACATTGTTTAACCACCACAGCATTACATCACCACTTCCAGCCTTGCCCATTGATATATTGGAGATTTCCACAAGTCAGAAGTTTTCCAAGTCCTGTCTTGAATCTTTCACCCCACGTATGAGTAAAGTCTGCAATGACTGAATAAAATGAAATATAAATATGAACACATACTTTAATATACACATTTTTTCCATTAAATCCATGACATCTATGATCCCTAAACAAAATAATTTTTGTAATTTAAATTTAAACAGTGTGGGAGGTAAATAAAATGATTGTGTCCTTAATGATCTAATGTCATTTGATATAATGCTCAGATGGACAGACAATAACCCCTTGTCATTATTACGAAGCAACAGCTAACATGAAAAAAGATCATTATGAGCCATGATGATGGAAATAAAGTGCATCTCCTGCAGTAAAACATTTGCAGCAGCTCATCACCTGTCAGAGCTGTAGTTTGAAGCTCACATAGCTTCATTTTACTTTTGATTACATAAGATACAGACTGTTAAGGCCCAAATCCCTGAGATGGATTCCAAAATAAGTCAAAGATCTTTAGGGAACAAGTCTAAATTCATGGTTTTTGTGACTTTAGTATAACTCAAATCAGTCTCAAAGTCAAGCCACTCACCCTTCCGCTTATTTTCATTTTTTCATATACTTTTCTGTGAACCTGACAGATGCCTTGTATGAAAATCCAAGTAGATCAGTAGTTTGTTTTTGTTTTTTGAAAAATTGACAGAACAGCCCATCTAGCACAAAACTCCATGCCACATTCAAAGTCTCTTGAATCCTCTTTCTACCCTCTTGTCCTGCACATTTTGAACTTAAGCAAGTTGTCGTGATCCTTCGTAGATGCCTCAGTGCAATGTGATTGGCTGTTGTTGCTAACAATCAAATGATCAGTTGCAACTAATAAAGTGATTCATGTGTGTACATTCTTGCTTGCATTTAAATATAAACTTTGTATATCTTACATAGACATTTTTAGCAAGTTTACACTCAGTTTCTCCCTTGCCCATTAATAGGTCTCTCTCTCAAAGACAAAGCAAGTGAAACACAGATAAATGATGGTGTTTTCTGAAAAGCTGTCTAAATTCTTTCCCAATGACCCAATCCGCACAACTGTTTGAGGTGGGAAGGAACCCCTTAGAGAGGAGTCACTGATGATTTGAAGACAATGTCCTAAAGGGGCCCATCTTTTCAAAACACATCAATCCATCACCACTCACAATGTTTGAACTTTGTTTCTAGACTACATGAGAAATCTTTTTGCCAGTTTGCCAGAGAACAGGCGAAAGCAAGTTGCATGTGTTCACACATTCAAACAGTGTAAGCATAAACACACACGATAAACACGACACACGCAATGCATGCCAGCGGTCACTTGGAGGGCAAAGCTTTTGGTGTTACCTCCGATGGAGTGGATCCCATTGGTGGTTTGCTTTGAGGACCACAGATATGTTTCAATGGAAATGATTTTGAGCAGCTGAATCAAACCCAAGACCACCCACGAGGCCGGTGACCACAACAAGACAAGGCTAAGGCAAGCTGGGAAAACACACACTATTTTGCTAAAATTCCGCTGGATCACTAGCTGTACGCCGGCCCTGAAACTCATTGTCTCCACATGTTTTTCTTGTTCTTTTTTTGAAGAAGACAGTGACAGTGACAGAAAAACATTTGATCTGTATTTTTATGATAGCTATTATTGTACTCGATCATGGGTCAAATAGATTGAGCTTTTCTATCTTCACCACAACAAACAGGATGCGCAAAAAGCATTTACTGTTTTCTTTACCCTACAGTTATCATCTTCCATACCCTTTTTTAGTTTTTTTTCCTCTCAAGCTTTGACCACATGCTCATTGGGTGCACTGGTGATAATGAGCAGACCCCTCAGCTACATTACCCACACATGCATAATACCTCCCGGAGATGAAAACCAAACCAAAGACTAAATACAAATTTGTTGTTGTGAGTGCCAGGAGACACATTTCTGCCAAAGTTGATAATTGCCAACTGAAAATATTAACTCTCAACACAAACGTATATATATGCAACAAAGTAGTTGACTACCTCATGCTGTAATAAAAACAAAAGAATGCTTCAGTATTTAGGGCAGTCTTGGTGAGCCAGAGGAATTCATAGCCAGTTGTGCTAATACTGTACTACTACCCTATCTGTATGTATGTGTGTGTGTGCATTTGCATGTGTGTGTGTTTGTGTGTACATATATGTCTGTGTGAAACATACATTTGCCAGCACTGCTACAAGAAACAGATCAATCATAACTTGTTGTTTTTGAGCTTTCATAAGGACTAACAAAGACTCTAATTTGTGTCTTCCCAAATATATTTCCCCATGATGCAGAACAAATGTATTTTCTGTTGAAGCCAAAAACTGAATAACAAAGTAGAACAATGTATTTTTGTGTCTTTTATTTTACCTATGCCTTTTGTGTGACTTATAAACCTAGCCTTAAAGGGGAAGGCTTTTTAAACCTTAATCTTATTTTTAAAATGCATTATGTTAATTTACTCACCAGGACAAATTTGGACCAACTTGGAGTCCTTCGGGAGAAGTTTATATCCAGTTGCGATCAGCGTATATTCATATAATGGGATTCATGGGGGCATGGCAAGTGCTGCCTCTAAAAAACGTCTTATCTGCCACAAATCTCCTTCTTTTCACTAGTGTTTTGTCATAAGTCTTTAGGGCTCCTCCTCTGTGAGTTTGGAGCATCTCAGAAGTGCTTCTTTGCTGTCTTCTGGGATATTTACAGCCATTTTTCCAACCGATTCCAACTTACAACAAAATGTGATCTCAGTTACGCTGCTGCTGTCTGCCATGACAGTTGTAGTCTGAGCAGGGCTTTCACTTTCGGTTCGATTAGGTTTGACAGAACCTATTACAGCGAACATCAGCTTGGTCCGTGTTTCCAAATTGAAAAAAAAATGACCAAGTGGACTAAGTCATATAGCACAGAGTAACAGTCCTGCTCAGACTACAACTGCCATGGGGCACTGCAGTAACGTCACCGAAACCGCAGTTTGTTTTAAGTTGGAATAAACTCTTTAATTACCCTGGAAGACTACAAAGAAGCATTTCTGAGATGATCCGAACTCTCAGGGGAATAATGCTAGGGATTTATAGCAAAACATTGGTTAGATAAAGCAGTTTTGTGACGGATAATCCCTTATTACGTGGCTTCACTTGCTGTGCCCCCTCAACTCCCATTATATGGATATACGCTGATTGTGACTGGCTATAAACTTCTCCCGAAGGACTCCAAGTGGCTCAAAATTTGGGTGAGTAGTCAAAAATAATGAATGCAATAAATAATTTCCAGGTTGAAAAAAAAATCCCCTTAAAATCTCTTCAGGATCTCATTCACTCAATCATGGTGTCAACAGCAGCATCCTACAGGAGTAAACAAACTAGCTCCTTTAAACAGGAAGTGGCTAAATGGAGATCCCTGCCTTGGTTCTGCTGCTTAAATGCATATTTCTTTTAGTAAAGACCAGCTAAACAAAATGAACAGTTAGAAAGGAAGTAGGATAAACCATTAAGGTGGGGTTTGGAGGTCGGGAAAGCAATGGTAAAAAAGGGTGCACTTATTGCTATAGGTGGTTTCATGATATCATGACAGCAAGGAAAGCCCCTGGTTTTGTCCCAAGGTGTCTGATTGGAAATGAGAATCATGAAAAGTATCCTGAGGACTTAAGTTCTTTATCAGATCACAGTTCATCAAGATCTACTGGTTTGGCTTGGATGGAGAACCAATTATTGACCTGCTAGTGGGAAAGTGGGTGCCACAATCAATTGCTTCAAATCCCACTGTGCAGATAAAGGCTGAATGTTGATATAAAAATACATAAATCTATAAAT
Organism: Apricaphanius iberus; assembly: GCA_028564705.1. Lineage (NCBI taxonomy): Eukaryota > Metazoa > Chordata > Actinopteri > Cyprinodontiformes > Aphaniidae > Apricaphanius > Apricaphanius iberus. The sequence goes on from JAPXFQ010001412.1 coordinate 6,604,816, forward strand.
AGAGGTGCTCGCTCTTAGCCAAACAGTCTCAGTCCGGGGCTGATGCAGGCAAGACTCACATCAAAGAACCTTCCTTTGCGGGCATAGGAGACACGTCTGAGTTCGGGGAGGAACTCATTCAAGCCACACCAACGGACGACCGATCAGGTGACTGAAAAACATTGATAAACAAACCCCGTTGTTCTGCCTAAACTCTGCAGACAGCTCTGCATGCTGCTGCCAGCCGCGGTGGGCAACAGAAGACAATCTCCAACCTTATTCCTTGGCTAGCAGAGAAAGGCCCGAGTTTCTGCAGGAACTCGCTTTAAGGAATTCAAAGACCACCAGGTGAATCCTAAATATTGATATACAAAGACGTTGTTTATCCCCAGAGCCCGCCAAAACCCCTGTGAGTTTCAGGCTGCCGACTGCTGAGAAACGGGGGCCGAGCCATGTGTGCCGAGAGCCGAACAAACCAGAATACGCATTTAGCTGCCGCCACCAAGCGGATAAGATATGAATGCTGAACTGGAGGACTCCAAAAAGGTACCGTTATAAAGATGGATACCAATCGCCATGCAGCCAGACAGGAGGAAGCCGGAGCCAGGAGCTTCCCACCGCTGCTAGCCAGATTAGCGATCCTTTTTTAGCCTGCTGGCTAACACTCCCTGGAGATCCTCCTTTCCTGATCGACATGCAGTAAGTTGGAGGACTTTAAACATTCTTAAGGTCTGTTTGGGCAGAGGCAAATTAGTCAGGATAACTAATCTTAAAGGTGTTTTCTTTTTTAATTGTTAACTTTTTAAGTTTCATGTGCTATCTTTGGGTGAACCAGGCCTCGGCCCGAGATTTTTAATCAGTATTTTCAAAAGACTTTTCCTGACAAAGCATAATTTAAATCCTGTAATTTGAGCTACTCAATCATACAGGAGTTCTTCTTCTTTTTGTTTAATATTTAATAAATGTTTTTTAGCCACTCTAAATGCCCCACATGCGTCGCAGAGAGCTAAAGCTAAATAAGCCCATTTGTTGGTTTAGGCCAACGTTTCATAAACAAAGATCCTTATTGGTTCAGACAGAACTCGGTTCAAAAATTGTTTCAGAAGAGAAACTAATCTCATTAGCCGTTTTTGAACTCGCCTTAATTGATCAAAGTATGAGAATTAGATTGTTTTACTGTTGTGATCAATCCATGAACTAGGTAATTCTCCAAAGGTTAATTACCCAGATAATTGTTAATCAAACATTTCTTAATCCAAAGAATGTTTTGTGTTTTATTAGATTCCCTATTGGTTTAGAGGTAAACCACTCGTGCTAAATTAGTTAAACTAATCACAATTAGTGAAACTAATTCAGCTTTCATTACAGCCTCTTCAAATCAAGCCTCAGTTCTTTAAGGACCCAGATTCCTCCAGAATCATATCAGAATTTGTGGTTTCTCATCCTATTACATATACATCTTTGTGTGTTATTTTATTTTTAACTATTTATTTGTTTTAATCAGTAGTGTTCCATTTTTCTAGCTTGGTGAATTGCAATGTTTTTCTTATTTTTCTTTTTGTAAATAAATCTAGTATTTTTTTAAAGTAGCTGTTGTCGTTCTTGATTCAGCACACACATATGGCAAGGTTTATGGTCAATAGATGGTAAAGAATTCATTACTTCAGAGTATGAGACTGAATTAGACTTGTGGCTATTAAAATAGTCCCTCGAAATATTAATAGTTTTTTCAGAAATTATTTATCTTATTGACTGCCATAATATCCCCAACACACTTCAGCTAACCTAAAATGGTTTATGGACTTCACTAAATTGTTGCTTATATTAGCCCATTAGCTCATGTGCTCATGTATCGTTCTGCTTGTATGCACAAAACAGAACAGGTAGGTTTTATTTATTTATTTAGCTTAATCACACTTAAATGTGCCAAACAATTAAATATATTTTAATATAATTTGAAGTTGAAAATGCTGATTTAATTTACAAAAGAAAAACAGCTATTTGGCTCCATGTGAAAAAGTAATTTCCTTCTAACCTACTTGTGCCACTCTTGCCGGCAACAGTTTCCATCATGTATTCGTAATACCTGACAATGAGTTTTTTGAAGGTATTTTGGCCTATTTTTCTTTGTGGAATTGTCCAAATTAAGTCTTGTTGCTCATTCTTTGAGCATTAACAGCCTGTTTAAGTGCAAGTTCCAGTATCTCAATCTTATTTTAGTCTAGAATTTCACTGAACCTCTATTTACCCTTTTTTTTTACCTATATACACTTCAACAATACAGGGATACCATGTCATGAAGAAGTTCATTATTGTGTGTCTCCTATTTCAGAAAACAAATCAATACATTCTGCAGATTTATAACACACAGAGTGAATTATTTCAAGCTGTCACTTCCTTAAAGTTTGATGTTTTTATATTAAATTCAATTAAATTCAATTGATGTACAGAGGGGAAAATAATTATTTGACCTCTCACTGATTTTGTAAATTTATCCAATGAAAAAGAAATTAAAAGTCTCAGAAAGTATCATTTCAAGAGTAGGTTTATTTTAACAATGACAGATGGCACATCAGAAGGAAAATAGAAAAAAATTACTTTAAATAAGATATAGAAACTGATTTGCATTTTATTGAGTGAACTAAGTATTTGAACCCTCTAAACAAAAAATACTTAATACTTAGTTGCAAAACCCTTGTTTGCACAGGTTCAACATTTCTTGTAATTGATGACTAATGACTGGGGATGTTTAGTGAACTAATTCTAGTTCACTAAACATCCCCAGAATTAGAACCAAACATGGATAAGCAGCTTTCAGTTCCTGTGCCAAAAAATCTGGAAAAAACTTCCAGACGAATGTAAAGGTGCTTAATCGTTATGCTCTTTTAATCAAAGATTAAGATTCTAACGTTTATAGCTGAGTTTGAGTAATGTTCTAATATATTTTTTTACATAAATCTTATCTTTATGCTTTTCCTAAATTAATTCAATTCAATTCAATTCAATTCAGTTTATTTATATAGCGCCATTTCACAACAGATGTCATCTCAAGGCACTTTACAAAAAGAGTTATTACAATACAATGTTTAGTGTAGAAATTACAGAACCACAGAAGATTGCGTCGTGGAATTCTCAGCAATCCCTCATACTGAGCAAGCATGCAGCGACAGTGGGAAGGAAAAACTCCCTTTTAACAGGAAGAAACCTCCGGCAATTACTGTTTTTAATCAATTTTCTCCAACAAATCAAGCAAAGCACCTTGAAATGTTTTATTTTATTGGTTCGCATGTTCAATACTTAATTGCTGTTTTTAATGTTTATACTTTTACAATGTTTTTGTCTTACTAATATGTTTTTGATGTTTTTACATTTCTATGCCCTTATCATATGTTTAATTTCTTTACTACCAAATCATGTAAGCGTTCGCATCATTTCAATCTATATATAGTAACCATTATCAATTCAGAGCACAGTTCCATGGGGATTGCCCTCAAAAACCCAGAGTATCTGATAGGCCAGCTTTTATCTCAGGGTTTAATATCATCTCTCACTAAATGTTATTAACCAAATTATATTTGAAATATACTTCAACAATGCAAAACATATAACTTTTAAAGGTACTTTCAGCATACTTTTAAAACCATGTTTAAAATTGTAAGAGAATATAGATGCATTCGTTTAACACCTTGCATATCTGGTGTGGAAAATAATTGTTCTTGAATTTGAATGCTAACAACTGTAATAATAACTGTAGTAAATGTGTATAAGACAGCCATGCATTTGGCATAGGGCTGCACAAATATTCACACTCAGTTCATCATTTAAAGTTTTGCATTGCAAAGGGGACATGTAACATTTTGTGTGTAAGCACCCTTTGTGCAGGTGCCATATAACTATTTGATCCTATTCATTTTAGGTTATGATGCTTTTCGACTGAGGTATACTATGGGACCTCATCCAATTGGCAATGGATTATGCTGAAGCTCAAGTAAACTCCTCAGTAATCTCGTACCCTACTTGTTTTTTGTTCCTATGCTCTCCAGATACAATGATTGCAAAAAAGTATTCCCTATTAATTTGTTTTTAAATTCCATTGGGCACAGTCAGTGAATATAACTTTGTAAAAGTAAAATGCCAGTATTAAGAGCCTCTGAGGTTGCACTGTAGCTGCTGAAGTTATGATCGGTATACTTAGACTTGAGAGAAAGAAACAGTTCATTTTTCAACGCTTCCCACAAATGTGGAAAAACAATGTGATGATGTTAGGGTATCAAACACACGTTCAGCTGCATTGCATGCTGAGCTGCATGTTCTTTTTAAGCCAGCCTATGGGATTTAAACACCCTTATTTCGCATAGCAGAAGAGTGAAAGTGAGGCTAAGGTTACAACCACAGACCCTGAATGAGAAGTGATTGCAGCAATGTGACATTTATATGCCCCAACGCCCCCCACTTATCTCATCTCCCACCTTCCGATCACCCATTATGACCCTCTTGGCCATAAGTATGTTGACCTTCTTGACCATAAGTGCTTGCTCTTAATGCCAACCACAGCCCTTTAAAATCCACTTCATATCACTTCAAATCAATGTAAACTCACATTTATAAACATACTTGTGCACTCTTGTTTGTGTTTGTTTGTTTTTGTACATTAGACCTCCTGATTTCTTTCAGCCTAACTTTCATTAACATTTTTAAGATATGACATCATAACAGAGAAATATTGGGTATTGACGTGTGTTTTGTGGTTGAGGCAAGCAGGGCGTGGACATGGTATGTTTGCAGCCAGAGAAAAATCCTGGGGAGCCTTTTGATTAGGGTGCTAATTTGTATGACTCTTGCAGTCCCACAGTAATAGAATAAGCCATGTTGTGATTAAAAATAATCAGAAATATAATATATACTAGTTATCATCACATCATAGCTCGAAGGCATCTGAGGTGTGTGTATGTGTCTGCATGTTTTTATGGTTGCATGTCTATGAGGTGATATGTGTGCCTATGATTTATGTCACGTATTAGTGGGTGTATAAAGAGTTTTACTAATGAGCTGTGTAATCCAAAAATCCTGTGGTGCGTCATAATTAGGAGCGGAAATAAGAAACTCACACACAATCAAATCTGTCAAAAAACTGAAACAGTACAAAAAAATGAGGTTAAATGAGATAGGAGACTGGCAAACTGCAAGAATGCAGGGGTAGATAGAAGTAACACTCATGAATTGAGAAGCATGTAAATCCATGTTGGAATAACATAAATATCATGAATTTTCATTTGTATGGTTTTAAGTTTACTTGCAATGGGTCCTGATATGCCACCATTTTTTTCCCCCATTTTACAGAAGAGCCCAGATGAGTCCTTCTCTTGAACTTCCGTACTTTATTGCCTCCCCCTCTCACTGTATGTTTTTTCATTCAGTTTTCACTGGACCTTATTTCCTCCCCTGGGTGTTTTTTTTTTTCCTGCACTCCTTTTGTCAGACATATTTGTCCATATTCTAACTGGGCTTTATTTTTCATTTTTGTAGTCATTTAACATTTCAGTACATATTATTTTCACTTTAACTTTTCATTGTGACAAATAGAATATTTAACACCATCACCATAGACTAATCAAAGGAATGGTTGGATGAAGCTGGAACAGGCCGTTAAGGGTTTGCATATTGTACTTTTATTTCTCCTTCTTTATCGGTTTATGAAATTGTAAAACATTTTCACTTTTTCTTTCGTTTTTTTTTACATGATGCATTAGTACTGTGTTTTTTGACATGTCTATTAATCAATTAATTTGTTTATGATGATTCTTACTTTTTTTACCTTTTTTTCTTTCCTTTTAGTACCTTATGGATTTGTTGTAGGTACAATATGATTTTAATTGATTATTTCTATAAGACCAAACATGTTCATTCTTAGCATGTTGATACAGTCTTGCAAGAGTATTCATAGTCCTGGAAACTTTTATAAACTTGGAAAAAAACTTCAAAGATTTTTAGTGTTTTGGAGGTTTATGTGATTGGTCAACACAAAGTGGTGCATAAATTTGACAAAGAACAGAAACTAAGGATGAGATCGAAATATTTTTTGGGCTACATGCAAAGTGCGACTTGTGCCATAACCTAACTAAGCATAGGCCAGTCTGAACAAGCCTCCTTGATAGAAATACATTAAACTGGCAACATCTTTCTATGACAATGATTTTCTTCTAACCAGTTGGAGACTGCATAAGACTGGGATAGAGGTTCACCTTCCAGGAGGACAGCAATACTAAATATAGTTGCTGTTACGGCCAATGTAGTTAATCAAAGACAGAGTTTCCGGGAGCAGAGTTCTGGGGACCAGCACAAAATAGAGACTGATAGCATTAAGTTTCTATGCTCATTAGCTCTGATATAAGCTTCCTGAAAACCTGAGATGTACAGAAATTGTTTAATCCCTAAAACAAAACAAAAAACAGAGAACATTACAGTTTATTGCAACATTACCCATAATGGCTAAATGTTGCTTCATCAGTTTCTTCTAAACCATTTTTAAAATCAAAAGTCATATTGGTTGCTATTTATTTCAAATTACCATGAATCGCTTTGAATTACTTAGCCTGTTTAAAAGAAAAAAAGATAACCTAGTCTATAACTGGTGCGTTACAAATAAACTTGCCTTATCTTTGCTATGACAGCGTTTTATTATTTACTACTAGAAAGAGTTTAAGGGTAAAAGTTCATGTAAAGCTAATATTACATTTAAAATTGTTTCAGATGTTTGAAACAATATTCATCCTAAACAATAAAATTAATTGACCATGTTTTACATTCTTATTTGAGCCTCAGTTCCAAATGGCATGAAGTCGTTATTTCAAAGTCTTCACTCAACATCCAAAGTAAACTTTCTACATCTCTCTCTATCTTTCTCAATAGAACAAGGCCTTGGAGCATACCTCAAAACGTTAACTAAAGTTTAATCTGTTTGACTTTATGTTTTCCTCTCTTTAGTGGTGAACAGAAAAATGTATAAATAGATCAATAACTCTGATTTTATGTTGGTTATGAAATTAAATGAAAGCAAACTGCCAAAGTATTCTGGATTGAACAAAACAGGCTTGGATGGGGTGAACTTGTTGAGATGTGATCTTTTAGATTAATCATTGTTGTTGAATGAAAATGAAAAACATGGAACAAATTTCCACTTCTTTCACCATTGGGATATTTAGTTATTTTTATTTAATATATTTGGGTTGGCTCAAAATATTTTGTTAGAACTGCTACTCAGTTTCCTTGTGCTGATTAAGCTAAATTCATGTTACTTGTTAAATAAACTAATATGCCTTCCAAAGTTTATTCAACAGTCATGCTTCATTTACTGTATATCAGTTTCCAGTCATGAAGTATTACACTATAAAAATCTAGTATTTGTTTAAACAAGATATTTTTGTATTATTAATTTTATCCGAGGAATAATCAACACATCAAGACTTAAAAAAATAATACTTGGAATTGAGATAACTGCTTGGTATGTAGGGAAATCTCCCTGCAATCAGATGGTTGTAGGTTCAATTCCAGATTTTCTCCTGTCACATGTCAATGCACCCCTGGGCAAGGCACGTTACACTTAGGTTTCCTACCAACCTCAGTATTTTTGTATGAATTTGTGAGTGTAAATGGGTGAATTTCTTTCCACTGTAAAGTGCTTTGAGGGGTCAGTATGACTTCTAAATCACTGTATACAGTAGGTTCAGTGAAATTAGAAATGTCAGGATATTGATCTATGATTCAGGCAAGTTTTTCCAGTGGAATCAGAAAAGAAATATAATAAGATTTATATTGTGTCTATCAAAAGAGATGAAGGTTACAACCGCACACAGATTACCACCATCATGTGTCCTGTCACTGGTAAATGGTGACTGCACTGAGCATATCAAAATACATTTTTTTTTCAAGGAGACACTACTTTAACAAATCCAGTGCTACTCTTTCTACTAATAGAATATTTGAACATAAGGCTAATTTCAGCATTATTCTAACCTTGCCATAAATTTGAAAATTAATAATCCTTCTCATAAAAATGTCTAAACCTTTAGTGATTCTAGAGAGCTACATCACAAAATCAGACATGTTAGTGTATTTTTAAGTATGATGTCTTGGAGACAAAGCTAAACTCTGTTTAAAGGGCCTCATAATCCCCTCTGAATTTCACAACTGTTTAACTAAGAAAACAGTCACCTCTGAAACAGCCCAATTGACTCTCCGTTCAAATGCCCTACCATACTTTGAGGTGTTTTATATATTGAGAACACTTAAGGCTTTTATTTTTGTATTCATGTACTTTTTAAGGATTTATTGTGTATAGACAGCTTGACTATAAACAGCTTGGGTATAAACAGCTTTTGCAGACTCCAAATGATTACGCTGCATGCACTAATGGAACTCTTGGGCAACATTTAAACAGTGCACTGAAAACAGGAGGTGAATTTAATTTTTAGCTTGGGACTGGGTGTACCAAACCTTTCAGCTTCAGACCTACAAAATAACAATAGACAACAACTGACCCAAATATTAATCCAGTACACTACTTAGTTAATCAAGGAGGTTTTGAGGACAACACAAACAGCATCAACAATAAATATAGTGCTATTATTTAAATGTTTTTTTTACAAAACGCCAATTCAAACCACATTTAATCTCAACATACTTTACAAAAAAGATCAATTTAATACAATCATATAGACAGATTCCATGTTGAGTACTGATTTATCGTAGTTATAGGTCAATGCATCCAAGTTAACTTGATTCCTCAGATATATAATCTTCTTTATCTAACAAAACTCAGAGAAAAAAAAAATCAGATGCCTGTAAAAGCATTACAGTGTCATCTAGGCTTTACCAGTTGGCTTAATGTCATAGTAATCTTACAGTATGTACATATCTGTGTTTAAAGGGATACTCTAACCTAGCTTAGCATACATCAATGTAAGTAAATGGGAAGTGCTAGCATGCCTTTGTGCTAGGGTGAAGTATAATTTTAAAGAAAGTGGATAAAGAAATATAAATTTGGTTTTCTCATTATTCTGGAATTCAGCAGTGTTTTTCACACCTGAATACACTTTTGGTATCTGAATAAGGTTAATTAAAGATGCAACATGTAAGAGTTTTACAGTGAATTAATCACACAACTGTTTAATGTCCAAATAATGTTGGTTAGCAGGTTGCAATAAAAAAATTCCATCTCAGCCGGCTAGGTTGGGGTAAGTTTTTGTTATTTAAAAAATGCTAATGCAGGACGTCGTAATTGTTTACAATATCTGTCCGGTGTCCATACTTATCAAATCAGATGTGAGCCCGCAATATTGCCAAGTCTTCTACACAAACAGTGCACTGCCATTTGTAATCTGACACCGACCAGGCTAGAGGCTAACGTTAAGCTAATAATGCTAGCAAGTAAAATAGAAAGAAAATTTCTGGTTCTACAAATATCTCAAACTACTTTTTCAATTACCATTAACTAGATATTGCAGGGAAATTTATTTATCAACTTAGTTTGTATAACTCCTCTTTGCTCGTTATCTTATACTGTATGTTCTCGCTGATCATTAACAGGCAACTCTCCATGAATCTCATGGAGAGGAGGGGGTGAGTGGCTGACAACGGACACTTTTGTTTTTCTAAGTGGACTGCAGTACCTAATTTGATCGCAAGATATCAATCTTACATATTCTACCTTTAAGATAGCCAAGACCTGTGAAAGAATTTTAAGGTTAAAACTCGAACACACTTTTTTGGGTAATACTTTGGAAACTTGGCAAGAAATAAGAAAAAAATCAACTGAGATACCAGGAAGAAAATAGTAGACTTCTTCAAGTCTGCTTTATTGTTAGGGACAATGGTATTTTAACTGGAGGCACCCTTGTTCATCTGTTCAAACAATTGCACTCAAGTACAAATATGAACATAATTTCAATGTCCACTCGTCAAATAATTCAGAAAGGAGAAAGTTTCTGTGCCCCAGAGAGCTGCGTGTTTCGATATTTTTTTGTGTGGATTTTTGCAAAACAAAACACCTTGTGGGAGCCTTCTGTATCCGGAGAGGTGATCGACTGTGACTGACAGGGTGCTTTCCAGGTAGTGCTTGGGTGGAGGTAGGGGTTTCACTCTTCCCCACTCTGGGCACCCGGGTCAGTTTATTGGCCGCTGCTGTTGATCTGCTGCTGCTGATGCAGACAGCTGCTTTTATGGCGTTTCATTAACCTGGCCCATCTGTACTCGGCTCAATGTCCTTTAGGACTGAATTAGTCTTCCAACTGGACAATGACCCTAAGCACACAGTAGAAATATATATATGAATAGTATTATAAAGGAGCTCTGATTTCAATCCCATATACAATTTGTAAGCAGAGCTGAAAGTTGTGCTGGCAAGGTGACCTTTAAAGCTGACTCAGTTACACCAGCTGTCAGGAGTAATACGCCAAACTTCCAGCAAACTGCTGCGAGAAGCTTGTTAAAGGATTTCCAAAATGTTTGACCTAAGTCAAACAGCTTAAAAAGTAATGCTCCTAAATACTAAAGAAACCCAGGCAAACCACTGATTTGAACAATCAGAATAAAATAACTTCTCCCAAATATATCCTATGACAGATTACAAAAGAAAATAGAAATAGCATATAAAGCATAAAAACATAATAACTACTACTTCTAGTACTACTATATACATACATATATATATATATATATACATTTTCCCCAAATTCCACAGTCATTGCTTCGACTGGATGTGATATCAAGACCAACTGTGTGAATTTAAAATTGTGTTTATACACAGCTAATTTCTGTTTAGCACCGAGGACTTGCAGAATAAGTGAAGTTTATCACAAGCATGAATTTAACTAGAGTTTTTGGAGCCTTAGGTAGAGTCTATTGGTATCCTTCATGAATTATATCCCTGGGTGAATTTCGGTTTTAAGGATGAGACCAAGCACAGATTATATGTTTTGTGGTTTCCCTTTTCCCTTTTTTTTCCAGAGGTATGTTTCCTTGTGGATCATTTGCCCAAGATTCTGAATAACCTTACTGACAATGATACAAAGAACAACAGGTGGATCAGATAATTTATTTGCAGGTGTTTGGACATGTACTTTTATTTGTTTGATCACATCAGACTAGCTTTGCAGGTCAGCACAATGTCACAGGTAATCACAACCAAAGGGCAACAGAAACAAAAACATGTCTTTTGCATAATACCAATCTGATCTATTTTTTACCAAATCTGTACTGCAAATTTTAACTATATGAAACTTTATATTTTACTTTTAACTGTAAACGTGCTTCTTATTTACTGTGTTTAAATTATGCAGATGTTTTTCCACTGATGTTTATGGGCATGTTTGTACATCACTTGATCCCTGTCTACATGGAGATGAAACCAAGTGTAGAAGCAAATATATTTAATCGAACAGCTGTGTCATAAAAAAGGAGCTGGTGTTTCAGGACACCATAAATGATCATGTCTATAACCGGGTAACAAAGTGGAGGAATCTCTCAAATCTGGCTCAGTTGTCTCTGTTATTGTGCTCTCCAGCAATTTCTCACCTCCCCATTCCTATATTCAACACGCATGTGGAACTCTGTGACAAATTAAACAAAAATGGCTCCATACATTGTTGCAGTGCTACTAACAGGGGCTGTGAATCAAGTGGTAGGAATTCTTCCTGTAATCTGTGGGTTGCAGGTTCGAATTCCTGGTCTGTCCATTTCGGTCGTTGTGTCCTTGGGCAAATACTTCACCCCGTTGCCTGCTGGTGATGGTCTGTGTTCGGCAGCCTCGCCTCTTTCAATGTGAATGTGTGCGTGAATCGGTGAATGACTGACTGTAAAGTAAAGCGCTTTGTGGTCCTCAGTTTAACAAAGGCAGACCATTTACCATTTATATATTTATGATATATTTACTGCCCCTCCTCTTTCAACAGCGGCAAAAAACTAGATCCAGAGAATCACAGATACCATAAGCTTTTAAATAAAGCTCTCATTTGAAGCCAGAATTGTCATATTAACCACAAACTCTTTTATATTTTTCTTTGGCACTGTCCCAGTATCAACAATGCGCCGGCATAGGTACTACAGCTGTTTTAGCCAGTTTGTGTGGAACCATGTGGATATTTCTTTTCATTGTATATCTTTTTATTGTGGGGTCATTTTTACAGACTCTGTTTTTGAAACTCTACCCCCTTTGTTAACATATAAACGGGGCGTTACATAGGTAAAAAAATCAATGCTGTTTGTTTTTTCAATGCTTATGTTAAGTCTTAAATTTCTGTCAGGTTGGTAACGCAATTATATTTATTATTAGGATAATTTATATATCAGGCAATTCGAATTTTCAAAAGTTTAGAAAGTTAATTGCAGTGTTGCAAAGGAAAAACAGAAAATGTTCTACTTTTTTTGTTTAAAAGAAAAGAGAGCTCAATATGCCAAACACTTAAAATATTTTAGTTGAAACAAATAATAAAATGCAAATTATATATAATATCATAGTTTCATTTTGAATTTAAACTCAAATCCACATCTAAACTTCACTCTTAGGATTTGCTTACTCAAAAGTGATTAGGAAAACAGTTTGTTTATGATATAGTTGGAGGATCCTATCATTCCTGATTTAAAGGATGCAGCATGATTACCCCCCCCCCCCCCCGACTTCAGGAGCATAGAAAATAACTGTTAATTAATTACAGATCATTAAAAAGTCATGTAAAAAGTAATACTTTTAACAGGTAACCGATATCAGTAGACCGTGCTGTGTCTTTAAATAGAAACATTTACAACAAAATTTAAAATTAAGTTAGGTTAAAACTGGATAGATAAGTTTATACTTCTATAGGTATTAGGGCTTGTGCACGTTTGGAAACGATATAAACATTTTGCTGAAAAAAAACATTCACTTCAATTTTTTTTCTTCTATGAAATAATGAAAATAAATTCTAAAAGAAAGTAAAGGTGGACAACAAATGAGTAAACTCTTAGGATCCAACCAGGTGGTCAGTGAATGGAAGAGTAAAGGCAATTTTCCCATAACTCCAAAGACTGTTGATCTAATTTATATTTTCATGAACTATAAAGACCCAGAAGGAGGGTAACACTCCTTGAACATTTGGAAAGAGGAAAAGCACTTCAAACAGATTTTAAAAGCTACGGATTCCCCCAGAGGTTTTGCTAAAGTTGAAAGACCTCTGCAGTAAATTATAATTCAACCAAATTGAAGTACAATCATAAAGTTAAATGTTACTCCCCATATCTTTCTGGACATTTACCTATAGTGGGAAGAGACTGCATCCAGCTTTTCCTAGCAATCTTGGCTGTTGTATGTTTCTCCTTGCACAAAACATTACATCAACCAGCTCCAATAGACACCAGAATGTCTTCTAAAACTTTAGGCCTTTGAATGGATGTAACCAAACAGAAAGTCTCTTTACCCACCAATGTTTTGAATTAGCAACAGTTGTTATATTGTTAACATCTATAATGCTTGGGAAGGATAAAAGTTAAAAACTTGAATCAATGACAAACACTTCTTTCTTAGGAAGGTAATTTAAGTGTTGAGACGTATGCTTCTGTAACAAGAGATAATTTATTTATTTTATTTTTTCTTTAGAAAGATTGAAAAAAAAGAACATGAAGTTTCCATTGCCATTAATGTGCAAATTATCCACCATACCCACCATCCACTGACCTCAACTGAGATGCTGTAAATGGGTTTATGTTTTCCCTCTGAGCATTTACTATTTGAGACAAACTAAATTGAGTTTCATAAAAGTTGGTGAGATTACATGAATTATCATTTTTAGTGTGCTTCCTGACAGTCTACATTTTAAATATTCTCAAGGACATCAAATTCAGTCATGAGCCTTCAGTTTTAAGACTTTGTTTTTGTGTTCATCATGTTAGAAAAGATTTTAATTGAAAATTGTATCTCACTACATCGACCAACTTACTGAATGTACCTTTGTGTGTTGTGGGAACATTCATGCTTACATCTGCTACAGCCCAAAATGCTCAGAGGAAGACTAATCTATTACCACAAAGAGGAAAACATCTATATCTACCTCCTGTGTTTGTATCACAACTCGCTCTTTACATCATTACCGTGAAAACAATATATTATATGAATGAAGTAAAAGATTTTATGCTAGGACGGTTTTACAATACAGGATGCTTTGTGGACACAGTACATATTTGGGGATATGAAACTCCAACAGCAAAATGAGCCAGTATTCTAGTGTGTGCAGTGGCTGAAGTTAGCACACAGTCTTTCCAGAGCTGCAGTGCAGAGGGACATGTCTAAAAGGAATGCCAGTCTCTTAAAACCCTTCGGGTGAAGACTTAGGAACCACGGTCTGACTGAAAACACCTGTGTCTTATAGAGGGCAGTGTACAGAGAGCTTCAACATCCTGATCCAATATACACATTGATGAATGTTCGCTTTCACGCAAACATGCATGTGCACACACACACACACACAGATATAAATAAAACCCATTTGTGGGCATACACGATGCTATGCAGGAATGACTGCATATATAGCCTGTCTCATCTTTTCCATGGCTGATTAATCGTCCTGCACATAAGTAATATTTGTATCTTCTCCTTCAGCAGGTAAAGTACAGTGAAATACTATATATTCACTACAGAAATGAACTGGACCCAAAAATGTTCTATGCTCTCAAATAAACTTCCCTTCTGCTAGTTTTCATCCAGGGTAAAAAAAAAATGACAAAAAAAACTTGTCTACAGACAATGAGTTATTTGTACAAGTCTGAGGCATGTCTACAGGTTTGTGCTAGACTGTTGCTGGGATGGGTGACTGGTTTTACTGGTCTACTTCTGTTCACCCAAAGCATGGGCATGGGGAGAGGGACCAAGTGAGTGGAACAGCATGATCGTATAAAATGCAACCAATTTTTCTGAGCACACCTGCATTCAGTGCCTTGACGGAAACTTTGTAGTTATTGGATATTCCTAATGAATGCTAAGTCTGAGTCTGATCAGTCCTTGTGGTGTCCCTTTATAACACCTTATGTATTAGTTTTTATACAAATTTAAGAGTTTGGTTATTTTTAGCTATTTTCTTTATTTCTTGTAATCAAAAATGGTTTTATGTAGCTGGTATGAAAGGAGAAGAAAAGGAGCAATACTTTTTAAATTTATTTACCAATTAGCACGGTCTCAGGGCTGATGGCAGGTCAACTTTATGAATCAGGTTAACATGCTTCCCTAGTTAGTGTTGGCCTGTTGTTTTGGGGAAACAAATAGCTTAGTACAGTGCTCCAAAAGTCATAAGGACCCAAAAGCCAGGTGATGAGTTGATCTTGAATCAAGGACCCAAGGCATGAGTGATAAGTTGTCCTGGAACCAGCGCGCTTACACCAGAAACACAATGTTAATAATTTGGGATCATGTGCATGTACAAATCTTTAACATCTTTAAGAGAAAATGTTGGGCAGATTAATGCTCTCAGTTTTGTTTTTGGCTGTTCATTCCAGTAACAGAAGAAACAGATTTATCTCTTTTCACATCCAAATGTAAGCTTGAGAAAGCCAAGGATAAGAAACATACAGGTTGTATGACAGCAAAGTACATAAAAGAGTGAAAAGTGAGGCACTGTGAAGAGTGGGAACACAGTGAAGAAAATATTGGCACTAATTTTCCTATTGCCGTGGGGCTGAATAGATTTGGTCTTTGTTGTAGATTTGAGATACATTGTCAGAAAGACATTTTTTAGTTGTAGATTTTTGCCTCTGATGTGAGAAACTCTTCTTTGCTTTTTCTTGCATTTCACAGATGTCATTATTCAGTTTTTCGGCATGAAAATGGGATTATGGCAAGATACTTTTCGTTTGTATATGCTATGCCACATGTAGAGTATCTTTAAGGAGGTAAAAGAAAGGAAAATATTGTCATGCTGTCTTATCTTGATTACTTTGAAAAGAGTTCCCATTTTTGTACATAAGATGAAGAAATTAATGACATGAAGGATAAGGATGTGTATGTTCAGTGCCTTGTAAAACCTTTGTGCTTTCTGTCACATAAAAGCCCTGAACCTCTGAGTATTGTATTGTAATTGTATGTTACCAACACAAAGTATTGCCTACTTGTAAAGTTCACAAATTAAAATCTACAAAGTGTCAAATATTGCCATGGAAAAGTCTTTCCCCTCTCACCGATTCTTTATGATTGTCCTTTTTTGTTTCTGATTATTAAATTTCAATATCAGACAAAAATAAACTAAGGAAAAAAATAAGGCAATTCTCAAGTGATTAATTAATTTATCAAGACAAAAATGCTATCCAACCTGAATCTAATAACTGGCCATGCCACATGTTTGTGATAAAAACATGACCCTTTCATATTTCTGGGGAAACATTTTGGAGCACTACTGCATAACCCAAAGGCATATACAAGAGGTGCTACACTTTCTACTTCAGAATTACCTTGTAAAGAGCAGAATTTACATTCCCAGTATTTTAGTCATTTAATTCCAGATCTACCTTAGCAGATCTGCCATGAAAGTACCTAAACTCTCAGTGGTCTCTGGTCAGTGATGCCGTCAGATGTGATAAAAAGCCTCTGGACCCTTCCACCACTGCCAGTCCATGACTTGTTCGACCGCAGCAGTGGCAAATTTGAATATCTGCTAGCAACCCAACTCCTTTATCCCTCTTTTTGATGCTATTCCTACTGGAATTACTCTTAAATCTTCACCCAGGGGTTCTGAGCTTTGCAGGTTTGCAGACCGAGAGAAGACGCTGGAAACGGTGTTCTCATCCTAAGAGCGCGATGAGCAGCTGCATTCCTGAACACGCCCCAAACCCTGTTCATCCTTTCTGTGCATAACAAGGTGGACAATCGATCTGCATCCAGGAACAAGGACGCCGTTTTCTCTACCTCTATTTGTTGTTCAATCGTGGACTTAAGAATTAGTCAAAGTAGAAACGATCTGATTTCTTAATTCGTGGGTGGAGCAAATTTAGCATATAAATACATATGTATATATAAGTGTGTATGCTGGAGCAGCAGTTTATGGACAGCTGAAAGTAAGAGGTTGGATAAACTCATTAGAAGGCCAGCTCTGTTCTAAGATGCATCCTGAATCTAGTGCAGGTGGTGGGAGACAGAAGGAGTCTGGCCAAAATAACATCTCTGATGGACAGAGTCTCCCACCAACGATGTAAATGTTGCTGAACAGCAAAGCTCCTTCAGTGACAGACTGCTGCATCCTAGATGCAGGAAGGAGCGTTTCAGCAGGTCCTTTCCTTCCTGCAGCTGTCAGATTGTACAATCAAATCTGCTCCCAACAAACATAGACGTTTACATCAGCGCTGTAAATTGCACTAATCAACCGAACAACACCACTACTTCGATAACTTTCACATTCATTTTCACAGATTATATATACTAATGATTGGAAGTTAAATGTTTACTTTTTAATGCACAGGTAAAATGCACAATCTGTACTTTTCAAAATTTTCAAAATATTCTAACTATTTAAATATCTTTTGGTATCCTGCTCTGTTTGTACACTAGAACCTGGGTTTACCACTTTATCTGTACTTAACCTTAATAACTGTACAGTACTCTGTTTTTTTAACTACTGTACATGATTTAAATTTTTTTTTCTGTGAAAATTGTGTGTGTTTCTGTTCTGTGTCCTGTTCTGTTTGTATATGTGGTTGTTTTTCTGCTGCTGTTACGACCAAATTTCCCCTTGCGGGACAAGTAAAGGATTATTATTCTATGTGTGTGTTTTCTACTGAAATTGGTTATCTCACGTTGTGAACGATAACCACTGTTGCTCATTGCTGGCCGGTTCCGGTCTATCGGCAAGAGCTTGTATGCATGTGCCTAATGTTAATTTAGTTACTTATTTTTGTTTTATTTGTAAGCAGAAGCAGTGTGTTGTTTTGTTTTGTGAAATGTCTTGCTGTGATTGTTTGATCTCCACATGAGTGGTTTAGTGTGCGGTCACACTGAAAAAGCTGGAAGAGCGGCGGCCTTTGTCTTAAGATTATTCCTTTGTCTAGCCATAGATAGATAGATAGATAGAT